>BQNB010008837.1:3677-88623 GCA_026074375.1 Tanacetum coccineum
AGTTTTCTTATCACTTTCCTCCATGTACCATCTATGGGAGTGGTCTACTTTCTCCTGAATTGACTCTAAAGCTTCAATAGCAATTAACCCTGTAATTAAGACATGAGAATCCAAGATCTGACGTGTGTGAGTGCTAAGGCCTTTGTAAAAAGTATTTAGTTTTTTATAGTCATTTAGATCATGAAATGGGCATTTAAAGAGGAATTCATTAAATCTTTCCCATGTCTGGTACAGGGTTTCGCCTTCTTCTTGCCGAAAATTATGAATTTATCCTATTTGTTTAAAGGTTACTGAAGGTGGACAAAATCTTTGGATGAAGACTTGTTTTAACTTGTCCCAGGTTTTTAGTAAATCGGATGGAGTTTTGCCTAACCACCTCTTGGCAGCTCCTGTAAGAGTGTAGGTCTTTATCAACAGGATCTAAATGAGCCTTACACGACTTATAGTCCTTTAGATAAATCCAAAGAAACTATGAGAGACAATAACCGTGAATACAAATATTGATGCGGAATATCAATATCTATACCAAGATGAACACAAGAACAATATGCTAAAAATACTATTACTATTACTATTTGATTGCAAATGCTCAATCAACCGATGTGTTTACAATACTATACTACGTTCCTTTTATAAGCTTAAGGAACCCTAAACGCGTTAAGAGATAATGCTTATCTCTTCCTAGATTAACGCTAAGAGATAACTATTACTATAATTACAACAAGACTTAACATTCTGACCCAGCAGTATTAACTTTAATACTGCCAGACTTAAGTTAATGCTGGCAGACTTAACTTGCTCTACCAGACTTAACTTCTACTACTAACAGTACTAACTATTCTTATCAGTACTAACTATATCTAACAGACTTAACTTTAATACTAACAGTATTAAGTCCGTTTACAATATTTTCCTAACACCGTGGGTGGAGCTGGGACAAAATTGTCATTTTGTAATTAATCCCAAATCTATACAAAATATTATTTATACTCATTAAAACTAGTTTAATGGATTCTTCTAGAAGAAAATATTTCTTATCACCAATAAGGAAAGATTTTCTAGATTTGGGAAGATTTGGAAATATTTGGAAAGATTGTTTCCACTTATGGTTAATCTTATTTTGTCTTACATTATTAATATAACTAGCTTATAATTAATCATGTGTTAGCTTAAATCATTTGATTAGAAAAGATTTATGCAAATGATAATATTTTTCTTTGATCATTAACTATGTTCAATAATGTCATATTCATACCTTAAGTGATTTGTCGGCGTCAAGTAAACATTGGACTAAATAACTTGTTTACGTAAACGTTTACGTAGTATGACATTATATTTGTTATTATCAAAACATGAAGATCATTAAATATAAATATCGTTTTTGCACGAATATTTGTATTAACAGAAACCACAAGTTTTTACGATGACACTCACAAACAAGCTCTTAGCTATCAAAAGTCATTCCATCTTAAAAAAGGTCAGCGGATTCAACCATCATTATATGATGGTCGTGTGATTGCTAAAGAACATGCTGTGATTTCTGTGATTGATGATGAAGATACATTGATTTTGGAAGAAGAGAGTCGATCAAAGATGCTTGATAAACAAAATGATCCAATTTCACTAAAAAAGAAAATTAAGATTTCTCCAATTGATTATTCAAAGTTAAATAAGCTAAAAGAAGATTTTGGTAAACGTTTTGTCACTTAAAAAGAATTGTTTGCAGAACAAGCTTTCTGGTTAAAACATTCGCCCTTTTCTAAAGCACCCGTTACGTCACATACACCTGTTAGAATTGAAGCTTCTATTAAACTTCCTAAGGTAAGTTTGGTAAATGAAAGTCTTAAAAAGCTAAAATATAAACTGGCCAATTTTGACAATATTGTGAAAAAGATAACCACATCTGATGCTATTACTGTTGGTGTGTGGGGTTTTGAACATACCAAAGCGTGTTTTGTAACTGAAATAATTCCATTTTTATAAGTTTTAAAAGATACATTTAATGCATTTGATAAAACTCTTTTAGATGAAATTACTGAAGTTTAAACTGTTTTTAACCAAATGGAAGCGGCTGTTAATCAGTGTTCTGTAGACAAAAGCAATTTTGAAATTCAAATCAAACAGCTTAGCATTGATATTGATCAACTCCTGAAACAAATCATGTCTCAAGAAATTGTGCATGTTGCTGTGAATTCTATGGATATTTTTGATGCGAAAAGTCATGTGTGAATCAAATCAATAAGTGTCTGAAACTTGAGATTGGGCTTCTCAAAAAGAAAGATTTGATTGAAAAAGATATTTACGATAAACTGATAAAAGGTTATTCGACACTCGAAAAGCATTGCATTTCTTTGGAATTAACAGCTCAACTCAATCAAGAAGTTTTTCAAAAGGACAATTTTCGTGAAAACCAAAATGCTCCTACATTTAATCAATTGTTCAAATTAAATGAATTGAAAGCACATTAACAAGAAAAGGACACGGTCATAAGAAGTTAAAGGATATGATTAAATCTTTGAGTGAAAAAGATAATGTGGAAAATGTAAACAAAGACATTGATGAGATTGAAACAATTAACATTGAGCTGGAGCATAGTGTGGCAAAATTACTTTTTGAAAATGAAAATTTGAGAAAAGAACGAGAACATTTGAAATCAATTTACAAAGACCAATTTGACTTAATTAGAGAGACACGTGTTTAATCAAAAGAATATTGTGACTCTTTAATTGCTCAAATCAATGCAAAGTCTGTTGAAAATTCATATTTAAATGCTCAACTTCTAGAAAAGGTTTTTGCTATTATAGCATTGAAAAATGAATTAAGGAAACTTAAAGGGAAAAATGTTGTCGATACTGCTGTTTTAAAACCGAATGCCACTATTACTGCAGGAATGTTCAAGCTTGACATAGAAATTATTTCGTATAGACTTAAGAACAATAGGGATGCCCATAAGTTTATATTGAGAAGACTATAGAAAATACTGACACTCTTTATGGATTTGTAAAACGCGCTAGAACACAGAATCCTAGTGAACCTCTATTAGAATATGCTTGCATGTTTACAAAATACGTTCAAGATTTGTTAGTCTATGTCTCTCAGACATGCCCCAATTTACCAAAACCTAGTGAGAAGTTAGTTGCTTTCACATCGATAAACAAGGACAAAAGAGTTAGATTTGCTGAATCTGTCATATCTTCAAGCAATATTCCCAAGAAGACTGATTCTCTTAAAACCAAAGATTCTAACAAGACTTTATTGAATTCTACAGGAGTAAAACCTACTACTAGTGCTAGCAGATCAAAGCCTTCAGGCAATACAGACTACCAAGTAGCAATCAAAAGAATAAAGTAAAAGACTGATGATATCAAATAACGTCTATTTTATAGCATTATTTATCCTATGTAATTAACCTATTTGTATAATTATTGCAAAGAATTGCTACTTACTCGTTTATATTGGAGAATTGCAGTAATTATGGAGTACTTGGTGAAGATTAACTAAAAGGAACGCATTCTGGAGCTTAAACGAAGATATTTTGAAGATTACTGTTCGAACAACCAATACGCCGTATCCATCAAGGAAGATACGGCGTATATGTGCCTGCACTCACCAAAGACTACGAAGGAACAAGATCCAATATGCCGTATCCAGAGAAGGAAATACGCCGAATTCAAGCTACATGGGATAAAAATATTTTGGAAGATATCAAACGTGGTCCCTACTCCAAGAAACCCCTAATACGTCGTATCCAAGACTTTGGATACGCCGTTGAACTGACTCCAGACCCTATAAATAGAAAACTCAAAAACGAGTTTTAGGTGTGCAAAATCATATTCTCGATACCTAAACCATAAAAGTTGATTTTCAGAGGAGAAAAAGAGCAGAAGAGTTCGAGCAATGCGATTAATTCCATAGGAGACAATGTGTAATTTCTTATACTCTTGTAATCGTTTAGTTTTTGATATCATTCATTAACTCGTTTAGTTTTTGAAGGCTAATACCTTTGGGTATTAGCCATTGTTATGAAGATCTTAATGTTTCATTTCTTTATCTCAATTTCTTAATTAATTGTTGGATTAATTGTTTATGTTTATCATCATACTTGTTTACGTGCTTTTGTATGCGACCTATCATTCAACTAGGTCTAGTCGTACGTATTTAATATGCTGCAACTTTGGTGTTGTTTGGGCGTAGGCTAAGAGTTCGGGATAACTCTCCATATTGCAATTTATATATCTAGAATCATAGGATCACAAATATTGACCTATCCTTACCTTTAGTTTAGTGAGCTTAGTTGAGCCATAAGGTGACCTTGGTATCAACGAGTACGTTCTTATTCCATTGGTAAGGACTCGGACAATGGACTACTAGTATATAAAGAGCCGTTAAGTAGTAAGTGGGTAAAGTCTCTATGAGATAAGGTTTAACAAGATCACCATTGCTTTAATCCCTAAGATAGATTATAATCAGCAAATAAGGATGCTTTATGAGGATGCGTTTATTTGTGACAGAATTCTAGGTGTCTAGGTTTTAGGAAGAAGTAACGCCTAAGTCTTAAGAATGATATGCCGCCTCGAGATAAGTAATCATTGCACTAATAAATAAACCACGTTCTGATTGGATTAATAATTGTTAATACAGTTTTCTTATATTTGACTAGACCGCTCTTTCGTCTTCTGTTAATTTGCTTGCGTGTGTTTTAGTGTCTTGAATTAGGTTTATTCACCACTAAAACCCGTGTCAGTCTCTCAGACTGAAAACCCCCCTTATCCATTAGATTTAGGATTAATACACGTTTAGCATAGGTTTATCATAGATTGAACTAACTTAGATTAGAAAAACCAAAGTATTAATAAATTGAAAGTGTTCCTCGCTCTTAGTGATCGACACCCTACTTACCACGAAACTCCCATAGACCGGGTACACTGCCCATTAAAGTGTTGTTTTTGGTTAAGTCGTCAAAATATAAATTTAAAACTTAAATAATAATTTAACACCACACAACGACACATCAAGTTTTTGGTGCCTTTGCCGAGGAGTGAGAATTAATCTTGATTTTTATCTGATATTTTGGTTTTTAGCATTAGATTATATCTAACTGTTAGGATTAGTGTAATTTAGATTAGTGTATAATTTAGTATATTTGCTTGTATATTTATGTGTTTAATTGTTTTCGTAATTAATTTTTTTCTTATTATACTGTTCTGGTCGATAAACCGATACGGCGTATCCACTTCCATTGGATACAGCATATCCAACTTTCTATCCAATACAGCGTATTCATTCAAAAAGATTAATACGACATATTCACTTCAATTGGATACGGCGTATTAGCTATCTGATACAGTAACATATCTGATTTTTCGCATTTAATTTCCATATATATGTGTTTTCTTTCTCTTGAGTCCATCCTACTAATTGTTTATCCCTTGTTTCAGGTAGTGTATGACAAGAAGTTCGACCAAGGAACTATTTACACCTTTTAAGGATCCGGAACGAGAATTTCGATCATCTAGGAAGCACTTCAAGACACTGAGTCTTGACAAATTAAGATCGCCTGATTTCGATCTATTTTCTGACCAAGAATAATATTCAGAGAAAGAAATTGCGGAAACAATGATAGAAACTATGGAACAATACATGAGCAAAACTTGAGCTGACTATGGATTGGGATTTGCTAGGCCTAAGATCGAGGACAAGGATAGTTTTGAATTGAAAGGCCAATTTCTCAAGGAACTATGTGATAACACCTTTAGCGGTTTGGATCATAAAGATGCGAACAAACATATTGAGAAAGTTCTTGAGATCATGGATTTATTACACATCATTAATATTACTATAGACCAAGTGATGCTTAGATCCTTTTCTATGTCCTTAACTGGAGTCGTAAGTCGTTGGCTAAGAAACAAACCATCTGGTTTGATTACAACTTGCGAAGATCTGAAAACAAAGTTTCTAAGCAACTATTGCCCACCTACTCATACTGCAAAGAAAATGGAGGAAATCAACAATTTTCACCAAAAACCAGATGAAAACCTCTATCAAGCTTGGGAGCAATTTAAAGAACTTTTGATGAAGTGTCCTCAACACTATTTAACAGAGATGAAGGAGGTAGTCTTTTTCTATAATGGATTGGATGTTCCAACTAGGCAAATTCTTGATTCAAGAGGAGCCATATCATCAAAGACTGTTGTCGATTAGAAAGTAGCCATCCAAGAAATGGCTGAATAATCTCAAAAATGGCACAATCGAACATCAAGGACCAGAAGTACTAAAACTTATGACAGATTAGCAGCTATACAAGCACAACTCAACAATCTTGGAAGAGAAATCAAGAAAGTAAATGAAAAAGTTTATGCTGCCCAAGTAGGATGTGAACAATGTAAAGGTCCCCACTACACCAAAGATAGTCCACTCAAGGAAGAAGGGAAAACCCTAGAAGAAGCTTACTACACATAATTTGGTGCACCTTTTCAAGGAGGGGGATATAGAGCAACTGCTCTGGGATTCTATCAAAGGAACAACGTGAATCCTTTTGTACCAAGAACGAAGGCAATCTATAGAAGAAACCCTAAGCAAGTTTATGAGTGAATCGGCAAAAAGACATGAGGAGAACTCCAATATGATAAAAGAGATCCGAGCTTCAACGGATGCTGCTATAACAACCCACAATTTTCATCAATGTAAATATCCATCTATTAAATTAGATGTAATATACTATCCATCTATTAAATTAGATGCAATACAAACCACCTTTTTAGAGGAAAAATTTTCTCTTTATTCTATTATGTAACATGGTTTACATAACTAAAGTTAACGAGCTCACACAACCTACCTATGTCATCTATATCTATGTTTATCTCATGTAAACATCCTAATATGTCAAGTCTATGCCCTAATATGATTTTTACCAAGTAAATTATCCATTTAATGTACTTTTCAAAATGTTATACCGAAACAAGCATTAAACGTTAACGTTTATATCAAAACCTTAATTATTTGTAATGTATACATATAAAATGAATGTACAAGCCTTTAAAGCATGTGTACAAGTATCAATACACAACATTTGAATATCTTTTCCCTCTTGAATCAAGTTACAACTTTCTAAAGCATAATGTACAAGTCAATAATGCAAGAAAGTCAAACTAGGTCATTTTACCTCCTAAATCACTTTGGTTTCATACCACCACTTTAACACAAGGTACAAGCACTTAATACATGACTTTTAAACCTTAAACCTAAACCCTAATTCATCCTAAACCCTAACTCAATCTAAAAGTCTAAAACCCTAAACCGAACCTTAAACCAACCCGTGACCCAGTTTGCTTCATTTTGACCCATTTTTAAACCCAAGCAACCAACCAAGCACCACTATGACTCACCAAGCAGCTACCTAAGTAGCTTACAAGCACCTTATTCACCACCTTGCTCACCAAGTTGCAAAAATTACCTCTTTGTCTTCCTTTCTTTAGCTGTGGCCTCCAAAACCCTCTTTACATCTCCAAACTAGCTTCTAGCCTTGCATACTCACACCATAGCTATTCCTTGTCATCCTTAACTAGCCCTAGATATTTTCATCACATAAACTTAGGCACTAAGGGTCTTTCTCCCCTATAAATACATGAACCAAAGCACCCTTTCAATTCATCCCACACATCTCATCTCATACCCTCAAATGGAATTCTAACCCTTCCATAGCAGAAATAGAAGATCAAGAGAAGTCCCTAAGTTCAAAATAGTAGCCAAGAAGCAAGAAAAACAAAGTCTTGAATCCATTTCTAGGCGTACGGATCATAAAACCCCATTTTGACCCATTTTAGCTCAAGTAAGCCTAAGATCATGTTCCATAAGCTTATATTATGTACAATAATGTTCATAATACTCTTAAGATCATGTATGAACTCTTGTTTGAAGCATCAAATCCTCAAACCCATGTGTTTTTAATAAAAACCCTAAAAACGACCCATTTTGATTTTCTAGCTAACGGATCCTTTTTCTAAACTTTTGTTACATTAGAATTTCTTATTTTAGCTTATACTAATAAGCTATAACCTGCAAATATCATTTAGAATCTTAAAATAAGCTTGCATGGCATTTTGGACTTGTTTTGCAAAAGTATTCCATGCAAGGGGTATATATCGTAACTTTCTGAAATTTATAACTAAAGGGGCTTAAAATGTCATTTTCTTAAAGTTATAACTATAAGGACCTATTTTGCCAAGTTTCAAAGTTAAAGGTTTAATATATATTTATAAATTATTCTAGCTTTTGAAGAAACTTAAAACAATAATGTATCACATTACTAGGGAGCTTCATGTGAGGGGTTTCATTTGGGTATACGTTTTGACGAGTTTGCTGGATTTACGATTTAAAGTGTCCTGGCTCCTCAAACGTTTACTACATGACCTCTGAATTATGATGGCCTAAACAGTGATACGATATTTCCATAATAAATCCAATAAAAAATGATATTTCATTATGACATAAAACATATCCAATCAAACTAAGACTTGACATACTACCCAGGTTGTGTGACGAAGCCGTTACTTTCATTTTATATACTTTTGCCATCAATCGGATTTCCCTGTACTGTTAAGGTGAGTTCATAGCCTCGCATTCAATCTTTTAAATGTTTCATAAACCCGCGAGGGGGATACATGCTATAAACCATGAATGCAAGTATTTTTCTGTATGCTATTCTGATATATTATTTCCTAAGTCCCTACTTTTGCCATTAAGTCCCCACTATCATGAACTGTTAATTACTCGTCGAGGTAAGTGCGAATGCTGTGAATAGATCTATTTGGGACTGGACTCCCCATTGGTCTACCTATACTGTCGGTAACCAATAGCACACATTTGAATAACTTTACGGGTGTTTTGGCAAAGACACTCGTTGGGGCAATTATTTGTAATTATTTAATCTAAGGTTTTGGTGTCATGAGCTTAGGGCAATAATACTATTTTTCATGATAATTGTATGTGTTGCAATTATTACAAACTATGGGTGTATAACAACGTAACCCACTATTGAGCTTGTATTCAAAATTGTTTACTATAAACCTATAAATTTCACTCAACCTTTGTGTTGACTTTTTAGCATGTTTATCTCAAGTAACTGAACATCTTATGGCACGGAGTGGCACAGACTTGAAGATGGCTAAACTATTATCATTCAAACTTTATGTTTTCATGTAGATTTTGGGGACCTGTGTTTGTATATACTTATGATGAATAGATGATTGATAACTTATCTTTTTTAAAACGTCTCTTTCGAGTCGTTTTCTATAATTATGACTTTTGTACTATGAAATAATACCCCAAATATCAAGATCTTCATCCCTAGTTATAAATTCCTCAATTACCTTACCTTCCTCAATGGTGGGCATCAAATCATCTCCTTGATTTCTCCTAAGCTCGAATAGTTCATTTAGTTCAATGTAATCTTCCAAGAAAGGGTCTAATGATCTATTTAACACCAAAGTCTCTCCCATAAGCCTAGCTTCTAAATCAAGTTCTATTCTTTCTCTCAAACTTAGCATGTAGACCCTCTTAATTAAACTACTAGCAGGTTTAATACTTTTGAAAATAATCTTTTCTTCCCCAACTCTTAAAGTAATCTTTCTTTTGTAAACATCAATCTTAGCACGGGCGGTAGACAAAAATGGTCTTTCGAGGATCAAGGGCACTTTGATATCCTCGGGCATATCAAGAATTATAAAGTCTACTGGGAAAGTAAATTTACCAATTTCTACTAGTACGTTTTCAGCTATTCCTTTTGGATATTTCACAGTCCTATCTGCCAATTCCACTGTCAACCTAGTGTGAGCTAATTCGCCTAATCCTAAATTAAGGTAGGTCGAGAGAGGCATAACACTAACGCTAGCTCCTAAGTCAACAAGGGCATTGTCAAAACATTCATCGTTAATAAAGCAAGGTAAAGTGAAACTCCCTGGGTCTTTCTCCTTTCGGGGTATGGTGTTATTGATATGTGAAGCTCCATAAGCTTCCGTGAATTTTGGTCCATAGTTCCCCTCTTCTTCTTCACAGTAATGATTATCCAAATGACTTGGAAAAGGAACCGTCGTTTGCCTTGACTTGTACAACAGTGTACTGTTCAGTCCAGTGGATACGGCGTATTAGGATGATCCAATACGGCGTATCGAGTGCGAATCAGCTTCAATAGTGGTAGAAATCGACTTGACTTGATCTCTCGGGTTTGTTTCAGTTGAGCTTGGTAGGCTTCCAAATCCTCTTTCCTGTAGTACCTTGCTCATTTGCCCGATTTGAATTTCTAAAGTTTTAATTGATGCTCCTTGGTTCCTTATGGCGGCATCTGTCGAAGCTTGGATTTCTTTGATCAAGTTAGAGTTTTCTTCGTGTCTCTTTGCTAATTCACTCATGAATTTGCTCAGGGTATCTTCCATAGATTGCCTTTGTTCTTGATACGAAGGATATGCGTTGTTCCTTTGATAGTACCCTGGAGCTGTTGCTCTATATCCCCCTCCTTGAAAAGGTCCACCAAATTGCGTGTAGTAAGCTTCTTCTAGGGTTTTCCCTTCTTTTTTTTGTGGGCAATCTTTGGTGTAATAGGGTCCTTTGCATTGTTCACATCCGACTTGAGCAGCATAAACTTTTTCATTTACCTTCTTGATCTCCCTTCCTAGATTGTTTAGGCATGCTTGTATAGCAGCCAGTCCGTCAGAAGTCTCAGTACTTCTTCCTCTAGATTTTCCATTATGCCATTTTTAAGAGTATTCAGCCATTTTATGGATGGCCTTTTTAGCATCTTCAGCAGTCTTAGTTGGAATGGCACCTCTTGAGTCAAGAATTTGTCGTGTCAGAATATCCAACCCATTGTAGAACAAAATCACCTCCTGCATCTCAGTCAAATAGTGTTGAGGACACTTCATCAAGAGTTCTTTAAAGCGCTCCCATGCTTGAAAAAGGGTTTCATCTAACTCTTGCTGAAAGTTGTTTATTTGCTCCATTTTCTTCGCAGTTCGACCAGGTGGACAATATTTGTTCAAAAACTTAGTTTTAAGATCTTCTCAAGTTTTGATCGAACCAGTTGGTTCGTTTCTTAGCCAACGACTTGCGGCTCCAGTTAAGGATATAGGGAAGACTCAGAGCATTAGTTGATCCACAGTGATGTTAGGAACATGGAATAAGTCAACTATTTCAAGAACTTTCTCAATGTGTTCATTTGCATCCTCATTATCTGAACCGCTAAATGTGTTTTCTCGAAGCTCCTTAAGAAACTGTCCTTTCAGTTCAAATTGATCTTTGTTATCAATTTTAGGCCTAGCAACTCCCGATCCATAGTCCGTTCGGGTCTTGCTCATGTATTGCTCCATTGTTTCCGCCATTGCTTCTGCTTCTTCTTCCTCCGAGTATTCTTGGTCAGAAAGTAGATTGAAATCAAGCGATCTCAATTCGTCAAGACTTAGAGTCTTGAAGTGTCTCCTTGATGATCGAAATTCTCGTTCAGGATCTTTGTAAGGTGTAAATAGTTCGCTCGTAGAACTCCTTGTCATGCACTACCTGAAACAAGGGCTAAACAATCAGTAGGATTTGTCCCGGAGAAAGGTAAAAATTTGGCACGAAAATCAAATATTTCAGCTTCTGTTCCAGACGATTGATACGCCGTATCCAATGGAAGTGGATACGCCGTATTAATCTGTTGGGATGAATACGCTGTATTGGACAGAAAACTGGATACGCCGTATCCGATGGAAGTGGATACACTGTATTCAACTATCGACCAGAACAATGTATTTAAGATAAATAATTAAATGCGCAAACAATTAAACACACAAATATATACAAGCAAACAATTAAATACAAATATACAAATATTACAGAATATACAAGAATATACATTAATCTAAATTACACTAATCCTAAGGGTTAAATCTAATCTAATGTTAAAAACCAAAATATCAAAATAAAAATCAAGATTAATTTTCACTCCCCGGCAGCTGCGCCAAAAACTTGATGTGTTGTAGTGTACGGTTGTTTTTTTATATGATTCAAGTTGTAATTTATATTTTACCGACTTAACCAAAAACAACACTTTAACGGGCAGTGTACCCGATCGGTAGTAGTTTCGTGGTAAGTAGGGTGTCAATCACTTTAGACGAGGTTAATCTATTAATTTAATTAATATCTTGTTTATCTAATCTATGTTAATTCTATTCTAATCATATGGTAAACCTATGTCAGTATAAATCCTAATTCTAATGGAAAAGAAGGGTTTTCACCTGATATACTGGAACATTACGGGTGAGTTTGGTGTGACTACAATACAATTCAAAAACTGTTACTCATCAGATTAGCAAGCTAATTAACAAAAGACACAAAAGAGCGGTTTTCGAACGCAATATAAAAAACTGTAAGTAACCCAATATTATTCCGATTTGAAAACTGGTTGGTTTGTTTATTAAGTGCAATGATTTCTTCTCTCGAGGCGGGGTATCATTCTTAAACTATTAGGGCGTTACATCATCCTAAGACACAACACATTAATTCAGCACAATTAAAGCATCCACATAAAAGCATCCTTAAATTGCTGATTATAATATAATCTTAGGGAATTAAAGCAATGACGACCTTGTTCAAACCCTAGCTCGTAGAGACTTTCCCACATTATACGATAATGGCAATCTATACACAGTAGTCGCCACTTGTCCCAACTATCCATGGAGCTCAGAACGTTATTTTTTTAATATCTAAGGAACGCAATGCTAGTCAACACGATCAATAAACCATTGCACTAATCCAATTAACTAGTTATAAACCCGAAGGTATTCTAGACACAGACTATAGAAAGGACAATATTTGTGTAACTATATTGATAGTTATAAATTACTATATAGGAGAGCATCCGGACTCAGATCTGCTTGGTCCCACTTTATCTAGATCCAGTGAATGATAGGTCGCATACGAAAGCGCGTAAACAAGTATAAATTGATAAACATAAACAAGGCATACCAACATAAATCAAGAAACGTATAAACAAATACCAAACTTCAAAGAATATTCATAATAATCTAATACCCAAAGAGTATTAGCTTAAAACGTCATAATAAAAACAAATAATAATTAGCCAAGGTAAACTAACCGAGTTTAACGAAATGATACCAAAACAGAACATACTAAAGAGTATATGAAATTACACGAGGTCTCCTTATGGAATGGAATACTTTGCTACGACCATCTTTTAGCCTCCTTTTTTCTCTTCTGAAAAATTGACTTTGTAGGTTTAGGTAAACGAGAATATGAGTTTAGCACCTTTAAACTCTTTTTTTGAGTTTTCATATTTATAAATCTAGAAGGTGTCGTTCAATACGGGCGATACCAATGGTTGGATACGACGTATTGGGATTTCTTGGAGTAGGGACCACTTTGATAAGTTTCTAGAATATTTAATACTGATTCCATACTTGAATACGGCGTAATCGAGTCTTCTGGATACGACGTATTGCTTTTTAATCTTCTGTGGTCTTTGGAGAGTGTAGGCACGGATACGCCGTATCTTTTTAATGGATACAGCGTATTGGTCTTCAGATAGTAATCTTTAAAAATATCTTCATTTAGCTCCTGAATGCGACCACCTTTTTGCGTATGTTTTCGACCAAATTACTCCATAAATTACTATGCAATTCTCAAATAAAACGGATTAAGCCACAATTCTTTGTAATAATTATAACAAAAGGGTTAATATCCAAGATAAACTATGCTATAAAATAGGACAATTAATAATTAATTTGATGTCATCAATAATGGTTTATCACTAACACCAATCATGCAGATGTTCCTGAACGTGGCAGCAGTTAACCGATGACAAGTCGAAGTCAATGCCACATGCTCATATACCGACATATGTAAAGACATCATGAAAGCTCAAGTACATGTTTCAAGACTTCCGATACTCTGATACCGCACGTCTTTCTTAAAGTAACAAAGTATTAAAGTTAACGAATTTCAAGAAATTTCCACTACTGTGATACCGCACGTCTTCTATGAAGTGACGAAGTGTTAAAGTTAAAGAATTTCAAGAAAGATGGTTACACAAGCTTTCAAAATCAAGAAAAGTATGAGCATGTCGGTCCAAAAGTCACAAGATAACAAGAAGGCAAAGATTACAAGATGTCGTAAAGAGATTATACCTGGTTGATGATCTCAAGAAGCTCAAGATCATATACAAGTCAAAAATAAAGGAACAAGCTTAAGCCTAAAGTCAAAGATCACTACAACATATCACAAGTTAATGATTGAAGTTTAAAGACTACGAGCTCAAGACTGAAGACAAGTATAGTATGCTATGATTAACCGTTTTTGTAAAATGGAGTGACCTCCCTTAGGGGGAGATTGTTAGAAATACGAAAAGTATCGGTCACTTCCATAATATCATAAGATAGGCTCGTAGTATGGTTTTTGGAACCTTGATATGGTAGAAAGGCTTAAGGTCCATGACTAGCCCACTCTAGGGTCCATGGCCGGCCAAATAGAAGTATTTATACCCCTCTCCACACCTTAGAGATGGTTCGTGGTTCATTTTTACATTACATACTAATCTAATATTTCTCTCTTCTTTTCTCTCTCTAAAAGTGATTCCATGCCCTTCCCAACTTTCCCCTTGGCCCTTATCTTATTTTCCTTTCTTATTTCCCTTCTCCTTCTATCTCCCGTCCCACCTTCCCTCATTCTTCATTCATATTCTCCCGTCTCCTTTCCCTAAAATTCACTTTCCCCCTCTATTTCAAATTGTCATCTTCACCTTCTCCACTTTCCCCCCTTTCTCAGGCTCTCTTTCTCCTCCTTATATTTCGGCCACACTCCCCACCCCCTCACCTCTATCCCCCACACCCCACGACCTATTCATCCTCTTTCTCACCCCAACACCCCCCCCCCTTCCTCCCCGCCCCTCCTCCTCCCTCCCTATCTTTTCCCACTAACTTTCCCTCCCATCGTTTCTCCCACTCTTCACCCTAGCACTTTCCTACTCTCTTTTCCACTGTTCAACCCTTCCTTCATCCCGCAACTCATTCCCACTTCCCCATCTCCCGACCTCCACCTCTCCCCCTTCTCCCCCCTTCTCGCGCTCAAAATTCGAGTCTTTCCTTTCCACGCCTTCCCTTACCCCCCTCTTTTCCACCCCCTAACTCAAAGAAATTCCTTCCTTCCTTTCCCCAATCCTTTCTCTCTCTTCCCCTATCCTCCCCACTTCTTTCGTACTTTCCTTTCCTTTGCTAACCCATTTCACCCCTCGCCTTTTCAACGCATTCCTCCGACCTTGTTTCTTTCCCTTTCCCCTCCCCTCTTCTTTCCACTCATCCACTTTCTTCCTTCCCCCTCCTCTTCCCCCCACTCTCTATTCCCCTCCCTGTCTCTTTTCCCTTATCCCTCTTTCCTGGCTGTTTCTTCTCCTCAATCCTTGAACAGGACTTTCTGACACACTTTCTCACCACTTCTTATACCTCAATTTCCCCCACTCCATTTCTCCTCCCTCCCACTTTCGCTTCCCCCCTTCCCACCCTTTCCCTTTCCACTTTCTCCCATCCATTTTCCCATTTTTCTTGTTTTCCCTTCACACTGTCTATTTCTCAAAGATTTCTTCTGTCCCCTCCCACACCCTCTCTCTAGATATCTTCTTCTCCCTATTCCTTCCTCCTTCGTTTTCCTCCTCTCTATTTCCCCTCATCTTTCCCAATCCTCCCCTACTTTCCCCTACTATCACACTCCCCTCTACCCCACTAATCTCGTGCCATTTCCCCCCTACCTACCAATTTTCTACTAAACCTTCCCGCCCTTATTTCCAAATGTCCCCCTCATTCTTCCTCCGCCCTCCCTCTTCTAATCTTTCCCTTCAACTGTTCCCTTTTCACCCTCCCACCTCTTCTCACTCCCATTCCTCCAAAATTGTTCCTTCTTCTCCTTTCTCACTCCCCCTTCACATTACTTGTCCCCTTTCTTTCCCACCCACCCCCTTCCATCACTTTTCTTATTTCTCACTTTCCACAGCCTCTCCCCTCCCTTCGCCCTTCTTCCCCGCTAATCTTTTCTTCACATACCCCTTCCTCATCCCTTTCCTTCTCTTGTACTCCTTCACTTCCCTATTCATCTCCCCCGGCCACTAATTCTTCATTACACTTCAGCGTCTCCCTTCGTTCCTCGTGATTCACTTTTAATCCTAATCGTTTCCCCTCCCCTCTCAGCTCCCGACCCTTTACACTTCGTCTTCACACTTTTCCTAGAAGTTCTTTCTTCACCCTTCTCCCCTCATCATAATTTCTCGCCCACTCCCCCTTTTCCATTCCCCCCCCCCCCCTTTTCACCTCTCCCATTCTCACCCTCTCTTTTTTTCAACCCACCACTTCACCTTCTTTCCTCTCCCATTTCCTCATTTCCTCCCCCTTCCTCATGCCACCCCCTCTCCCCCTCCACTAACTTTCTTCCCTCCCTCACCCTTCTTCTCTGAAAGATGTTTCCATATATTTTCCCCCCCCCCCCCCCAACCCCCCCCTTCTTCACCTTTTTCAAATCCCAGCCCTAAAACCTTTACCCCCCTTCTTTCCTCCTCTTCCCCCTTTCATTCGCATCTCCAATTTTCGCACACTCCCCCCCATTTACCTCTTCTCTTCTCCTCCCTGTCCCCTCCTTTTCATTCCCCCCTTCTTCTAAATTTCACCTTATCCCCATTCCTGGTGTTTCCCCCTCCCCCTCCCTATCCATATATTCCTCCCCTCACCTCCTATTCTCTCTTTCTTCCCTGTTCCACTTTCCCCTTCTTACCCTCCTCACTTTCACTATTTCATCCTAATTTTCCCCTCTTCACATTCCCCGCCTGATATTTCCCCCTTCTCACACCCCCTTCCCCCCTTTTCCACTTTTCTCTCTTCCCGGTAAAGACACTTTCCTTTCTAAAAGTTTCTCTTACGCTACTTTCTATCCCTCTTTATCTCTTTCCCCCCTTACCATCTAACTTTCCCCTTTACCCTCCCCCTCTTTCTCCACTCCTCTACCCGACGTTTCCCCCACTTTCTCCCCAATTCCTTTCAACACTCCTTCCCCCCACTCCCTTCCCACCATTCCCATCACATTCTATCCCTTCTTCCCCCATCACATTTCCCTTCCTATTCTTCAATCCCTCGCGTCCTATCACCTTCCCCTCCCTTCCCTTTCCCCTCTATCTCAATCTCGTGCTTCATCCTCTCATTTTCCCCTCTGTCCTCCCCCTCTCCCCTCGTAATTCTTCCCACTTCTTTACCTGTTCTCTCGCTTCCCCACTCCTCAAGCCCCTCAAATATTCCCCTCAATGTCTCTCCTTCCCTCATCCTCTCCTTCTTCCTTCAGCATCCTTCTTCTTCCTCGCATCCTTTTCTTTCTCTTCCCCCCTCTCCACCCTCGCACTACTAGACTTATCTGTTACCTCCCTTCTCACGTCTTTCTTCTATGTCCCCCCTTTCACCCCTTCACCTCCCCCTCTTCACTACTTTCCTCCCCCGTTTCCGTCACTTACCCCCGCCAACCCTATCCAATAAGTTCACTTCCTCACGCCCCCCCCCCATCCTTTTCCTTTTCCCCCTTCACCCAACCTTCTTTCCTACCTCCCCGTATCTATTCCTTAATTCCCCTCTCCTCCTCCTCTTTTCTAGTCTCCTTCGGTCATTTCTTTTCCTGAGCATTGATAACTCATATATATCTACACGAATCAACTATTTAAAACATAAACTAAAGGAGTGCACCTTTTTACAAAAGCCAAATGGATATTGTGTACTACAAACCGGCTTCGTCATGCCATCGTTCAACAACGGTTCAAATCATCCGGTCAACCCATATTTTTTAAAACACTAAGTTTACAACATAAGACATTTCAATAATATTGTAGCCTCAAACATAACTAATAGATTTCTCAACGGTATAATTAGACAGAACCTAACGACGAGAGTAAGATGATCACTTGCATTCTTTCATTGCCGTTTTGCTACAAATTGCCTAACTGTAGTACCTTTCTCTTTCAACGGCTCACAAACTCAATGATGCTTAGTATTATAATAACATCTATTTTATTAGTTTTGTAATGGGCATATGCCTTAACAGAAAGCCAAACACTCCTTTTGTACATCTTTTCTGTCTATAAGCCTCTATTACATAGAATAAACTGTTATCAGTTAAAAAAACTAAAAATTTATTGTGCTCACACAGCATTTGAATATATTTTGATTGATTCTTAGAGTGGCAAGTGATCATAGAAAGGCCTAGAGAACTATATATTTTAGTGATAATTTGCTTGCAGCAACTTGAGATTTGAACTAAAACCGGCCAACAGATCTTTAAGGTCTTACATTTTTTCTCCTAACCTTTAACTTTTTGTGAAACACTAATATAAGGGTGAAACTACGTGTCTACGTCATCCGTCTAAAGCATGTTGTAATTCGCTGCAAAGTTGAAGAGGCTGTTTTTTTGTTTTTTTTCCTTTTTCAGCAAAAAGGCATTAACATTATAATGAATACATAACCAACTTGAAATTTATAATGGTGTCCATTAGCTTTTGTATTGCATATCTTTTTGTTATTAATTTCTTTATCTAATGTGTTTAGATGAGGATGACAAAAAACCATTAAAAAATTAGCCATCGATTAAAGTCCCATCGACTTTAAAACAAGCCAGTGCTATATTGTTAGAAAACTATATATAAAACAAACCCTAAAAAAGTAATTACGTTTGTAATCAGATGAATGGAGAGATTATTTTCACAAACAGATCTTCATAATACATATTTGTATTGACCTAAGAATAATCGTTTATATGTGTATTGTCGATTAACTTTTCTGCTTGATTCATAGGTAAGGTTGTGATTCATAGGTTTTTCGTTTATATTTGTTCGTGATTCATAGATTGTGAGATGACAATGAACACGTGATGATCAGATCGTGATTAATAGGTTGGTATAAGCTGATACTGTAATCATGTGATGATTTAACGGTTGGAGTGTTTTTAGATTTGGGGATGATGTAAAAAAAGATACTCCCTCCGTCCCATATTAAGTGTCCACAATGAAATCTTTTAGTCTTTGTTTTCTCAACTTTGACTATAAATATTTTTGTTTGTGTTATATAATATTGAACGAAAATTCTACCAACGAAAAATATATTCAAAACTCTATCCATTCATATATCTTGCATCAAGTATCATATAACATAATAAGAAATTATTAAGGTCAAAGTTAAAGAAAAAAGACTTTGAAAAAGTCAAGTGGACACTTAATGTGGGACGGAGGTAGTATATGTTTGTGTTGTTTAAGAGGGAGAACTTTTTTGGGTTAATTACTTGAAAATGTATGATACTTGCCACTTTTTGTTATTGTGTAACTAAACCTCTTTTTTTTATTATGTGTGATACTGAACTTTGTCAATATTTCGACTTTGTGTGTATTTGTTACCGTTTTACCCTTACTTTTTTCAAAATTTGAAGGGTAAAATGGTCATTTTACATGGCCAAAAAAGTGACAAAATACACACAAAGGTCGAAATTTGAAAGTTCAGTACACACAATAAAAAAAAAAATTCAATACACACAATAACAAAAAGTGACAAGTATGATATTTCACGCAATTATCCCTACTTTTTTTTAATAAAATTACATTTTTCGCTTACATTTATGAAAATTAGCATTTAGGCCCATGTGTATTTTCAGATTTTTGGTATGTGTAAAGTGAAAAACGTTTTTTTTATTATTTAGGCAAATTTGGAAATAAATTAGCTTTTATTATTTTTAGCAAAATTACATTTTCCGCTTACAACTCGTTGCTTGTTTAAAAAACCCAATTTGCAAATAAGCATTTTTAACAAACTAGCATCTATCAGACACTCCTAATGAAACGATCACATTTAGATGAGACCATTAAATATGATATTAAAGTAATTTCAATGTTGATCAAATATGAAATTCCACCACTAAAAGAAGCTGACGTACAGAATGTTAGTCAACTAACCAATTGCCAAGTTCTATATAAAAGTAGGATAAAATTTCTAGTTTGTTCAATATCCTAGTTATATATAAATAGCGTTGTTGAGTAGGATTTCTCAGAACAGGGTGAAGATAATCAATGTCTAGCTAATTACCAATGAAAAATACCCGATATCACTTGAAGTCGTGTGATCATTTCAAATAAGATTATTCGACCTTATGCCTTGATTACACGAATACCTCATTGGGATAAAACCAAGTGTTTGTTATTGTTTTAGGAACAAATCAAGAACCCTTCGCTTCTAAGTGTTTATGTTTTTCTGTATGTTTTTCCATGCAATTGTGATCCCTATAAATAGGGCATTTACTCAAACCCTAGTCAATGAAAATTATGAAAGATTAATGAGCTCATTTATCTCTTTCATAATTAGCCTCCATAATTGTAGGAATTAGTTGTTACATGATCAATTTAAACATGATCATTTAATGTAGTCAAACCTGCCATTTGAATATGTCAAAGTTGTTACAAATATTTAATGTTGAAACCGTCCATTTAATAGGTCAAAGTAGTTACAAACATTTAATGTTGAAACCGCCCATTTAATCTAACCTCTAAAAGAGTCAGGAAAAGTCGGTGACTTGTAGTGTACACTACTACCTCAAAACGCCATTTCGCAAGTATGACATCGATTCCCACAATTCACTTAATTTCAACAATCTCCCCAATTAGTACAATTCCATTTTGGCAAAAAATTAAACATAAAACAAAACATGTACATAAACAAAAATATCCTAAGGATTGAATTTCCATCTTAGTAAATTACACGTTCAAATATTCGAGAATCAAGGTGTTATAGAATTGAACCCTTCAACCCATTTGAATACCTGAAGATAAAATACACACAAGTTTTTAAACACTTAAGAAAATCCTGACCCTATACAAGTCATGTGTCCATATCCAATTCATAAATGTTTTAAGAGCCAAAGTCCATGCTCCCTGAGGCGGCAAAACCTTAATATTTACATAGGTGGTTCCTCTTTATTCATGCTCCTGCTAGGCACTTTTAAAAAAAATAACCATTGAGACGTAAAGACTTCATCCTCCTTTATCAGCAGGTTCCAAGCACATCCTTGGGATGATATGTAAAAACATGTGCTTCAGTCCACTAAACGTTCAGCTTTTCACATTGAACTCAGCTACCAAGTTTTCTTAGTAGGGAGTTGGGTATCCTAGCATTCAGCGACTTAGTTGGACTTTAAACATATCCCTTCAGTAGACTTTATAACCAAGTCTCTAGCCAGTCCCTTCTTCAAGTGACCAGCTAAGTTTTGTTGAGACCTCACAAACTCTATAGATATCACCCCATTCGTGATCAGCTCACGAATCATGCTATGCCTTACACCTAAGTGTCTAGACTTCTCATTGTACATTTGGCTATAAGCCTTTGCCAATGTAGCATCACTATCACAGCGGATAGTGTGGAAAACTATAAGGGGGTTGAATAGTTTACCTCTTTTTAATTTAGCGTAACTTTTGTTTATAAAAACTTAGATTCGACTTTATGTGATATCAATATGTGCACAATATGAGCAATACAACTAAGTAAATAAATGATAAATAAATATGCAAGACAAGAGATAAGAGTTAGAAATATCAAACCACAACATAAGGATTTATAGTGGTTCAGTAACGAAGCACCTCTTCGCCCTACTCCACTCCCCGAGCACCAAACTCGAGAGTTTTCTTCACTATGTCAACAAACTCCCTTTAGGCGGAGAAAACCGTACACAACTAAGCTTACACCGATTTCCGACACTAAGCCAAATGTCGAGTTCTAATCCTAGCTAGAACCAATCTATCACACCTTTTGTATTTTGAGGACTAAAATACTAACCGCACTATCAAGACTTCACTTCACCAAGACACTAACACGATCACCCCGATCTATCTAAACTCTTTACGATCATCACGATCTAACTAAACTTCCTATGATCACCACGATCTAACTAACCTTCTTATGATCACCACGATCTAAAAACTATACACACCTTCACAATGTACAAAAATAATTTACAAGATATAATAGAATTGCTACAATGTTACATGGACACACACTAATCTATAATACTTCTTCACTTGATGGTAGGAAGTATTCTTCTCTTGCACTTGATGATATAAGTTTGGATCACTTGAAAACAAAGGCTTATGATTTAATGATCAAAGGAAAGAAAGAAATGTATAAACTGATTTAACACAGAAAGAATGTGTGTGCAAGAGGTGAGAAAATCAGTAGGGAACAGTCCAATATTTATAGGCAAAGCTGAGAACTTTTTGTCTGGCCGGCCCCCTTAGCTCATGTGTCGGCCCCCTTATCACTAAGGGGGCAGCCCTTATATTTAAGGGGGCCGCCCAGGCCAAGACGCACCCTTTTTGTCTTTTTCAGGGGAGGTGTTTTCTTGAACATTTCTAGCCGTTTTTAGGTAGAAAATTTAAATTCAAAATATTTATTTTGAATAAAACATTTCTTTTAATTGTAAAAATGTTTTGTAAAAGTTATAAAAATATTTGTAACATTTTTATAAAAAAATGTGAGGCTGAATAAAAATTTATTTGATCATAAAATGCATTAAGCATTTATTTATTCATACCTTTAAGTGATTAAATTTTTGAAATAAAAATTTACTACTAATTACTTGTTTACATTTAACTTTACATGTAGCGTTTTTACATTTTGTGATTATCAAAACGTAGAGAGGTCGAAAAATATTAATAACATTTTTAGGCATTATTTCTATCAACAATCTCTCCCTTTTTTATTATTACAAAATCTAAACTCATTAAATGTAAAATTATTTTTAAGTAAGTATTTAGTGAGTTTTATTTCCATTTATCCCCCCTTTTTGTAGAATCAAAAAGGCTTTATCGATGATTACGCGTAAAATCGACGGTACAACCGCTCCCCTTTGATGGGTACTCCCCCTCGTTCGAGGACATCAAGGAATCGAGTTATGGTAACTTTGATACAAAAACAAGTTAGAAGAACAACACCAATGTTTCTAATATATAACAATGTCATGAAAAATATTTAAACATGGTGACAATAAATATTAGCCAACCATCAATTAATTAAATTCAACTATATATTCGTATAGGAGACAACCAACAATTGCATATCTAAAAGCATAAAAGTCCACTCATTCAATTATAAAAATTGTGTGTAACACACAATCATACAACTAGCATGCATTAAAAAGAAATATTAAGCTTAATGCATAATAATACATCATACATAAATAAAAACTACAAAGTTCCTAATATTCTTATAATTCCATAGGACTTGCTTGCAAAAGGTTTGGTTAAAAATTATTTGAAACATGAGTGACTAAACATAGAGTATGTTTAGTTTTGAGAAAGTGATATTGGTGGTGGTGAATTTGGTGGTGGGGTATTTGGAAATGGAGGTTGTGAAAGCACGTGTTCTATGTAAGAAAACATGTATTGGAGTTCATCTCTCAATCCAAAGATGGGAGTACGGTTGTGAATGCAACACAGGCATGAATATCCATGTGCTTCAAGAAGGTTCCAAGGAATGGGATAACCAAAGAGATGTGGTGAGGGTGATAGAGTATTAAAATATACATCAAGTGGAATGATTAATGAAAGAGTAAGAGTGATGTCCATGGAACCACTCTCTTGAGTTGGAGGTGGTGGAGGTACTCTTGGAGGAGGATATATTGGTGAGTTCAAGTAACCATTAGTTGATGGTGATGTAGAGGAGGTTTGTGATTTGGGTTTGTAATCAATGCAGGATGAAGAAGTGGCTATGATGGATGGAGTTTTTGAAGGTGCATTTAGGGCACTTGGTGATGACTTGGTAATTTGGGGAAGGAGTTTTGGTGTCATCATGAGTGAGGTCAATGAATAATTGTTTTGGTGGTATGATGTTAATTTTTGGTCTTTTGGAAGGTTTGGAAATGAAAGCTTTAGTGGATGTCATGGAGGTTTATGGTGGTTGATAATGGATGAAGAAGATGATGAAGTAATAGTAAACATTTGAAGGGAATTTATTAGAAGAGAATAGTTTAGAAATGGAATGAATTTGAATTAGTTCAAGAGTTTTCAAAATGTGTTTGAGTTTTTTGGGTAAGGATAGCTGAGGCTAGGTAAAAAAGAGTCAAAAAGTAGAAAGAAACAGTAAAACCCGTGATCTGGATGGCCGGACCCCTTATCTATAGTGTCGGGCCCCTTATTGATAAAGGAGCCGCCCTTATGAGCTAAGGGGGCCGCCAATCTGATACTTTTCAGACGACTCAAAATTTGATTTTTGTAAAATTTTATGAGAAATGTTGTGTTTTGGTGATCAATTTGCAGCAAGTCCTATGTGAATATACATATGTTCATGAAACATATATATCACAGATGCATTTAACACATAAGAGTTCATGAAATAAAAATGCATGATTATATTCTAATAAGCTTACTAATGATCCATAATAATTAGAGGTCCTAAATAAACTAAACAAGGTCAAGTACTTCCGACTAAATCGGGTTATCATCACATAAACAAGTAAACATGAAATCGGGTTATAATATATGTGAAAGACAAGCCGGGAGGTGGTCCCGATGACCTCCAAGACTGAACACATTCTCACGAATGAGTTCTTCCCAACGTTTCAAGTCTTCTCTAACTTCTCTAGTAAGAACTTAATTAGGCGTGAGAGTGACATATTTGTTTTTGATGATTCGATTTAAATCAACACGTTCAAATCTAAGAAATTGATAAATTTCACCGGGAGTAGGAAGATCGATATAATATGGTCCTTCAGTCTCTTGAAAAAATTCAAGAGAGGAAATATCCCATTCGTTTGTGAACACGGCTTGACCATTGTGGGGAATTTTGAGAATTTAGGCAAATTATGCGAGAGAAAGAGTGATGAATTCATTTTGAATCATGAAAGAGATGAGAATGTGACCGGATTCTTCTCTTTGAAGAGTGACTTGACGATTTGAACAATCATTTCTGTTGTCTCTCGGACCAATTCTAGGCCAGTGAGTTGGCTATCTCCAACTCACTCCAGCAAACTGGCGATCTACACGTTTTGCACCATATAAAGCTTCCTTGGCGCAGCCTTAATGCTTGCATGATAACTGTTATTTGTAGAGAATTCGACTAATGGCAAATGTCGATCCCAACTACTACCAAAATCAATTACGCATGCCCGCAACATGTCCTCCAGCGTCTGAATAGTTCTCTCGCTTTGACCATCTGTCTCTGGGTGGTAAGCAGTGCTCATATCCAGTTGGGTTCCCATCGCTTCTTGCAGTGATTTCCAAAATCTTGATGTAAACAAGCTGTCTCTATCAGAGATAATTGACGTAGGCACGCCATGCTTACATACAATTTCTTTTAAGTATAATTGGGCGAGTTTTTCTATGCTGTCAGTCTTCTTCATCGGCAAGAAATGAGCAGATTTGGTTAATCGGTCAACAATAACCCAAATGGAGTCATAACCACTTGGCGTTCTTGGAAGTCCTGAGACGAAATCCATGGTTATTTTCTCCCACTTCCACTCTGGGATTTCAGGTTGTTGAAGTAGACCGGATGGCTTTTGGTGCTCAGCCTTTACCTTGGCACAGGTCAGACATTTACTGACATAGGTGGCGATCTCAGCTTTCATGTTCGGCCACCAATAGAGCTTCTTTAAGTCTTGATACATCTTGTCTGACCCTGGGTGAATGGAATATTTAGATTTGTGCGATTCATGCATGATCAAATCCCGTAATCCTCCAAACAATGGTAACCAAATTCGCCCTTCAAAGCATTGGATTCCATCAGAACGGGTCTCAAATATCAGCTTGATCAGCCTTCTGAAGGATTTTGCGACTTTCAGTTTCCTCTTTCATCGCCTCAGTCTGAGCATTGAGTATTCTCTCAGGTAAATTGGTGTGTACCGTCATTACCAAAGATCTAACCCTTATTGGTTCTCTGTCCTTTCGACTCAGGGCGTCGGCCACTACATTGGCCTTACCAGGATGGTAACGGATTTCGCAATCATAGTCACTCAAAAGTTCAATCCATCGCCGCTGTCTCATGTTGAGTTCTTTTTGATCCAGAATGTACTGTAGACTCTTATGATCTGTGTACACAGTACACTTAGTACCATACAAATAATGTCTCCAGAGTCTAAGTGCAAACACTACAGCACCCAGTTCTAAATCATGGGTCGTGTAGTTTTCCTTATGTTTCTTCAGTTGTCGAGAGGCATATGCTTCACTTTTTCCCTCTGCATCAAGAAATCAGCTCATAACCTTGTGCGAACCGCTTCACTGTATACAACGACAGTTCTCTGTTCCCTCAGGCCAAAAGCTAGGATAGGTGCGGAGCATAATTTATGTCAAAGTCTGGAAAGGCGCTTCATCTTCCTTCCAGTAACCATCATACTTTTTGTACTTCTGGGTCAATTTAGTTAGAGGCTTGGAAATTAACAAAAAACCCTCGATGAATCTTCGGTAATATCCGGCTAAACCCAAAAATTGTCTTAGTTCTGTCGATGTTGTCGGTGCAGACCAATTTCGGATAGCCTCAACCTTCGCAGGATCCACGTGGACACCTTTATTGGTGATCACGTAACCGAGAAATTGTACCGACTTAAGCCAAAAATCGCACTTTGAGAATTTGGCGTACAATTGCTCTTTCTTGAGTAACTCCAAAATGGATCTTTCAGAATGTTTTTTCTGCTCTTCTTTAGTTTTGAGTAGATCTAAGTATGTCATAAAGGAATACGGATTATAAAGTTTTATCGAGGTATGGCTTGCACACTCGATTCATTAGATCCATGAATACCGCAGGAGCGTTGGTTAGACCAAATGACATTACTTGAAATTCATAGTGACCGTGTAACTACGTTCCGTAAAAGCCGTTAATGGGGATATCTTTTCTTCTAATTCAGAGGTGGTGATAAAACCAGACGCAGTCGATCTTTGAGTATACGCTGGAACCTTGGAAGGTGATCTAACCATGTCGTCAAATCCTCGGAAGTGGATACCAGATTCGTTGGGACTGTCACTTTGAATTTTGCCTCGCGATAATCGATGCACATACGGAATGATCCGTCCTTCTTCTTAACGAACAACACTGGAGCTCCCCAAGGTGAAGAGCTCGGGCGAATAAACCCTTTCTCTAATAGTTCCTTCAATTGATCCGATAATTCTTTCAATTCAGACGGTGCCAAACGGTATGGTGCACGCGCGACAGGTGCAGCACCGGGCACAAGCTCAATTCTAAACTCGACTTGTCGAGATGGTGGGAGTCCTGGCAAGTCATCTGGAAACACCTCAGGAAAGTTGCGAATCACTGGCACATCTTGCAACTGTTTCTTTGACGGTTCTTTCTCTGTCACTTGAGCTAAGAACAACTGGGATCCTCTTTCTATGTATTTTCTGGCTTTAATGCAGGATATCACCTTCAATCGTGACGCACCACTATCACCCTTAACAACTAATGTCTTGTTCTTGTAAGGCACATGTACTTCCTTCTTACCACACACGATGACGGCATCGCGTTCTACCAACCAATCCATTCCAATTATTACATCGAACGTACCCAACTCTATTGGCATGAGATCAATGTCAAATAAGTGGTCAAGTAAATTCAGAGTACAACCCTTCAGAACAGTGTTAGTGTATACCACTTTCCCGTCGGTTAGTTCGACTTCGTAACTAGTATTTAATTTGGCTGGTTTAATATCTAGTAAATGGATAAGTCTAACATCCACAAAACTTTTATCCGCTCCCGAATCAAACAGTATTGTAACATAACGATTATTCAATAAGAACGTACCAGTCACGACATTCGGGCCCTGGTTGTGTTCGGCATCACGGACGACATACGCTTGACCTCGCACATCTCCACCTTGTCGATCAGCTCTCTTTGGGCATGCATTGCTCTTGTGGCCTCTTTCACCACATTCGTAACAAACTACAGCTGATCGAGCATTGGTACCAGAAGCCACATTCTTGCTTCTGCAGTCCTTTTCCTTGTGTCCCATTTTTCCACAATTGTAGCACTTTGGTGGGCACTGACCAAAATGACATATCCCACAACGGTTACATTTGGAAGCAACCCTAGTTTGGTTTGCTCCTGCATTTTGAGTAGTGGTCAGAGCCCTAGCATTCCCATGTCTTTGATTGTTGTTCTGGTTGTGGCGGTTGTTGTTCCGGTAATTTCTCCGGTTGTTGTTGTTGCCACCCTGATTGTTGTTGTTGCCACCCTGATTGTTGTTGCTCTCCCACTTTCTCTTGTTGCTCTCAGCAATTCTTTCAGCTTTGGCTTGTAACTTCTGCTCCATTAGGGTATGAGCCATTCGGACAGCCTCATTAAGAACAACAGGTCTGGAAGAAGTTGTTTCTCCTTTAATGTTTTCAGGCAAGCCACGTAAGTATGCCTCCACTTTCTTCTTTTCGCTCGGAACCATTTCTGGGCATAGCAGGACAAATTCATTGAACCTTTGGGTGTAAAGTAGCAAATATTGAATCTTTCACCCTTATGTCCAAAGTTTCAATTCATTCTTTGTATCTCTTCTGGCGACAAAACTCCTCTCTCATTCATTATTTTCATATCATTCCAAGACTTTGCATTAACCACCTCAAGCCCCAAAGTGGCGACTTGAGAGTTCCACCATGTCAGGGCTCGACCCTGAAGTGTAGCTGCGGCAAACTTTACCTTGTTTCTCTCTGCACATTCGCTGATGCTGAAAACACTCTCTGTTTTCTCGAACCAACGGCATAACTCAACAGCACCTTCGTTGCCGTGGAAACTAGTGGGGTTACATTTCATGAAACTTGAGTACGTACATTCACGAGCAGGTGGTGCCCCACCTTGCCCTTGAGCATTTCCCTCGATATTACCGCCGGATCCGCCGGCTCCATTAGTGTTTCCTCTTGTAGCACGATCTTGAGCAAGCGCCTGTAGTCAACCCTATCAGAACAAGCTCTCAATGCGCTTGGGTCCTCATTCTTTGCGGCCTATGAGATGCTCGTCATATCATGAAGAAACTCATATGAGTATTCAAGACGATGGATTAACCATAAATGTATAAAAAAAACAATCAATTCCAAAGCATAAGATGGGCAATTATCACACATGTATAACATCAAAGCCCCAAATAGAAATCACAACCACATCATATAGATAAATCAAAGTTAGTATTCTTCGTCATCACAAAAAGATAGTACAAGGTTGCAGGGTTTACCGAAAGATATGACAAAGTCATTTAACAAACAGTAAGATACCATAGTCTATAAACCGACATGCCCGGTTTAGTGATAGCAAAATAAAGAGACTAAAATGATCCTACACTACAGATGATAATGTGGGGATCCAGGTGGATGTGACGGTTGTGGGTCACTCGAAGTAGCAGCATCATCACCCTCATCTCTAGTGGCAGCATCTCTAACCATGACATAGGGATCATCATGTCAAGGACGACGAGTAGGACGTGGAGAAGAATCACCAGAGTCAGTACGATCAACAGGAGCTACTGGAGCAGTAGGTGCCACATATGGTCTTTTACGATAATGTCTAAATGGGTGTAGTGCACTGATGAATCGAAGGTACGCCACTGTCTCAGATTATGGTGGTGCCATGACAAGCGATCAAAATCCCTCTGAGTAGATTCTAACATCATCTTCAATTTCTTATTTTCTTCTCGGTCTCCCTTTACTAACTCTCGAACTTGATCTTCCAATGTGCACACTTTTCTTTTTTCCATGAGGTGCCATGTTGACCCTTAATTTGACCTCTTAAATCACTGTCGAATTCTGCCAAATACTTGTCCATCACACTGAGCCTTTTCAGGTTCGAGTGTTCAGTGTTAGCCCGGTCAAACATCTGTTGACTAAGGCCCTTGACTTGGCGATGTAGAGTGTTGACATCTCTTGCTGTAGGGCCAGGAGCAAAAACCTGTCGAGAAGGTCCAGTACCCACATAGACGGTACCCGAGAATGGGCGCACAGAGTATGGTACCCTAGTGATGGTACCAACAGTAGCAGCATCATCCTCCTGCTCATGATCATCAGGAGTAGGAGCAACTGCCGTATCCTCGGACTCGGTGTCTGAATCTGGTGGTGGTGGTTGAAGGGGATCAGCCTCCTCATAAGGGTTGATGACCTCAGCATCATCATCGTCATTATTTTCTTCCTCCATTTCTTCCTCCATCTCTGGATCTTCTTCCTCTTCTTCTTCTTCTTCATCATCTTCGAGTATCCATCCGTTCATGTTACCATCTGGTTGAGGAATTTGGTGAGGCGCAAACATATTTAAATGGTCGGGCTCGGGCGCGAGCTCAGGTTGCTCTTCCGGATTATCTTCGGGAAGATTCGCAACGTGGTTAGGAGGTAGATTTGCCATGATAATCTGTAAATCACGCAAAATATTTCCGTAAGGTCACTATATAAAAATATTATATGAATAATAACTTATGCAAATATGCAAATGCATGACGATGCTCCATGAATGAACGTGATGATCGATAATAAACCAAATATGAATGATAATATTTGTTATGTATATGAATTACATTTTTATGTAATTAAAGCAAATAGTTTTCCAATGCTTTTCGAATAAGCATGATAATCGATATATATCTTAACATATCATAATATTTATCATATAAATATTTTAATAGCAATGCACCCGAAACGTGCATAAGTACTTAAATAGGAATCATAAGCTTGACTTGGACGAGGGCCACGAGGAGTCTTAGCGCGCGAAGAAAAAGTTATAGTTTAGGTTTTTGAAAAACGACCTTTGTTCTCTTTTAACCTTATGCTTCTGATACAATCTTAACACCCCATTTACATCGCAGCGGAAACAACTGTTTGGGTGTCTAAGTCATAGCCCAAACACATAAGAATATAAGAACAACTAAAAAGAGACGTTCAAACATAACATTGTCCCATTCATGAAGATCAAAGTCGAAAGCTTGTCCAAAGATTGTACACTACACATTCATACATAAGTTTTAAATAATAACACCAAGTGTTTTTGATGAATGGAACCAAAACAAGTTTTAATCAAAACATTTCACGCTAACTCGTCTGCCACTCCAAGCCATCAACCTTGATTACGTGAGATAAAAACATGCTAAAAAGGTCAACGCGAAACGGTTGAGTGTATCCTTAGAGTTTATATGAATGAAAAGAAAAAAGGGGTGATACACACAGTATTTTTTAAACATCAAAAACTTGTGGATCCAAACAAGTTTTAATAAGCTGTAATAGCATTTAAGTCATGCATTTGAAGCCTTAACCAAATTTTATAATTATGTAACCACATGCCCCTCAACTAAGGTAATATTGCAATTTAACTAGAAAAATTCTCATTACAAATTTCCTTTAGGGGTGATCGCGCCATGAGTCAACAACCCAGACTGGGGCTGTTTCTTTCCATAAAAAAATACGAATGTTCCCATAGTCTTACTTTATGTACTAGCGCTTCAACATCTAGGCAATTAACAGTGCATGACCATTTAGGGCTTTCTGCAATAGGGTACGTATGCAATATCGTCACAATCGGGTCCAGCAACCATAAAATCACTTGTGTTTCAATTTATAAAACTAGCATAGTATGTCTCCCTCGGCGGGTGTTTATGAAAGAACATTTTTAAGTAGAAAGGCGAGGCTATAAAATCACGGTAAGAACAACTAGATCAGAAGTGAGACGTTTCTTGAACGAGCGGGTAGCACTCCTAAGCACCTCCTAAAAGGCGTGACGCGACTTAGTATGTAGAAAGTAACAATACGTAAACATTAAACAATGATCATGAGATGTGTTTCCGAGATAAGCATGGCATTCCACAAGGACTTACTCAAATCCTTTTTAACCCCAAAATGACATGTGACCTGGTATTATAGGCAATTGAACATCTACTAAGTTTCGGCTTTTAATTTTTATTTTATCACGGTAAACTATACGTTTTTAAATTCTTTGACTAGACGTAAAATCTCAATTTCTGATTTTAACTCAACTTCACGGACTCATCATCTCCCGTTGCGCTAACATCTCGCGTTATATTTGTGAGGCTGTTTCACCCCAGGAAATCTATTTGAGTCTAGTTTCCAAATCCTGACCAGCCTCGTAAACTACAAAGTTCGTACCCATGTGAAAAGACTGTTTTACCCCTGGTTGTCCAAAACAGAAAGTTTATAAATTTTTTACCCTTTACTAAAATGACCATAAATCCCAAACCCATGAGGGGGGGGGGGGGGGGTGGGGGGGGGGGGGGGGGGGGGTGGGGGGGGGGGGGGGGGGGGGGGGGGGTTTTTTTTTTTAGAAAGAGGTGAGGCCAAACGATATGGCTTCCTTAAGATGTATACTACTGGCCCAATCTTTAAAATCTATTATTTTATGTCAAAAATTTGGAGTTTAACTCGTATTCTAATCACATGTCCAGATTTGACCTATTTTCTTGTTTTGGCCATAATTCACTCATCCCAAGGAGTTGGTTGAGTATCCAACTATCCTATGATGCTAAGACATGCCTCTTTCCAGTCATGTAATTTAATCATAGGCTCCAAGCCAAAATATTTTTGGTATAACCCGTTTTTGCTACTGTTCCAAAACAGTCCATATTTTTTACTCTAAAACCTATCCAAACATCAATCCTAACTCTAATCAACCACATGCAATGCCATCCCAAGATCTTAACACAACTCATCATCATATAAATATGTATTTCCAGAATCGAACTTCCATTTTCATGGATTAAAACTTAAAAGAAAACAAGAAATAAAAAGATTAAGAGATAACCTCACTAGAAATGATTTAAACAAGAAAATCAAGACCAACACTTGCTTCTTTCTTGATAGGGGCTGAATTAGAACCAATATAACACCCAAGATCTTTCACCCTAATGCTTTATAACACTCTAAATATCAAGAATCAAATATCCAACCTACTCTTGATTCAAACCTTCCATTAAAACCTTAATAACTTCTTCAAAACTTCAAGAAAAACTACCAAATTTTGCAAGCAACACTAGGGTGATGTTATAATGAATAAAAGGAGTATGAAAATGTTTGCATGATGATGGTGGTGGTGATGAATATTTCGGCAGCCCAAGGTTCAAAGAGAGGAGAGGTTTTTGAATTTTTTTGAAATGGAGAGATTTGCATGAATGGGGAAGTGAAGTGAAATGAGTAGTTTATAAAAAGTGTAGAAAGTGTGTTGTGTGTGTAAGCTTCCAACCGGCCATAGGCCTTGAAATGTGAATTTTTTTTGTTTATAAATGTTTAATTAAAGTATAGTGTAAATGTAAATATTTAGAAAGTAAGGTTTAAGGTAAAATGCGAGTTTTAAGCTAGAATTTTTTTTTCGTAAACGCGAAACACAACGGAAAATGAAATTGGTGTAAATAATAATCATCGGGAAATATTATGAGAATATTAAACCGCTTAAGGCACGGAGACGGAATAGATTTCTAAATACGGCTCACGCAAAGCTAAGAACGGGAAATTCTTACTAAATCGGGTAAACGTAAAATTAATGAATTTTCTTAAAAATGAAAATAGAAATAAAGCTCGGAGTAAATAGTGACCTTAAATACGAAATGTTACACACAATTGATGAATCTAACAAATGGCATAGGAGGTTGGGTCATGTTAACTTCAAAAACTTAAACAAACTTGTAAAGGGAAACCTTGTAAAAGGCTTATCTTAAAAGATTTTTCAAAATGACCACACTTGTGTTGCTTGTCAGAAAGGAAAGCAACACAAGGCCTCCTGTAAGGCCAAATCAGTAAGCTCTATTAGCCACTCCTTACAACTACTTCATATGGATCTGTTTGGACCTACATCTATAAGGAGCTTAAACCATAAGACCTATTGCTTAGTTATCACTGATGATTTTAGCAGGTTTAGTTGGGTATTTTTCTTAAGAACTAAGGATGAAACTAGTGGAATCCTTAAGGACTTTATAAGACAAATTGAGAACCAATTGAATCAAAAAGTTAAAACTATTAGATGTGATAATGGAACATAATTCAAGAACAAGGATGTTATTGAATTCTGTGGGTCAAAAGGGATCAAGAGGGAATATAGTAATGCCAGAACTCCACAACAAAATGGATTTGCTGAAAGAAAGAACAGGACCCTTATTGAGGCTGCTAGGACCATGCTTGCAAATTCATTTCTACCTAACACTTTTTGGGCTGAAGCAGTTAGTATTGCGTTGTTATGTTCTAAAATAGGGTATTAGTGCCAAGCTATAATAAGACATCTTATTAGAACTTTGTTAACGGGTAAAATACCATTAATAAGTTACATAAGACTTTTGGGTGCCTTGTGAACATCTTGAATACCATTGACCACTTGGGCAGTGTGCTGGAATCAGAATGAAGTGTTTTTAGTTGGGTATTTCTCTACAAAGCAAGGCTGTTAGGGTATACAATTTAGGGAAATCAAGAGAGGTGGAGAAAACTGAATATCACCATTTTTATAGAATAAAACCAAATATTGCAGGGGAAATGGGACCACTTTGGCTTTTTGATCTTGATTATTTAACTGATTCTATGAATTATCAACCTGTTAGATCAGAGAATAACAAACATGCAGGTCAACAAGAAGCTAATCACAATGCCGGTACAAAAGACATTATTGATGTAGGGGATTCTAAAAAAAGAGGATGAATCTGCTCAAGACTGCCTTGTACTGCCAATATGGTCTTCTTATTCTTTAACAATCACTCCTGAGTTAAAGACAGATGCAAAGAGAGAAGGTCCAAGAGAGGTAGAACAAGTCTTTTTGGATGAACTTAAAAGACTTAAGAGCTGAAAAGGATGCTATAAGGCAGGTGAAGCTCTCAGTAAGGGTTTGCAATGAAAATGAGAATGTGGTTATACAAGCAGGGTCCTAGGCTTGCTAGTGTACCTAACCTTTTTTAGTTACTGTTAGCAAACCCAGCCTAAAGATAGCATTCATAACCAGGTTTAATACTGTTAGCACACCAGTTAGTACTGCCAGTCCTCATGATGGACTATCTCTCTCTGATCCAATCAATCCTGAACAAGATGATTCTGAAATACCTCCACTTGAGGATATTTATCAAAATTCTACAGATGGTATTTTTACTCATTCATCTTATGATGATGAGGGTGCAGTGGCTGACTTCACAAACTTAGAAACTGTTGTGAATGTTAGTCCTATTCCCACATCAAGGATTATCTCTTCTCATCCTTCAGCTCTTATTCTAGGAGATCCAACTCAGCAGTACAAACAAGAAGCAAGTGATAAAAGTTCTGGAGCCCATACTTTTGTTATCTATGTTCAAAAGCAAAGGAGAAATAATCATAAGGACTTCCAACATTGTTTATTTGCTTGTTTCCTGTCTCAAAATGAACCCCAGAAGATTTCAGAAGCACTTAAAGATGAAAGCTGGGTTGATGATATGCAAGAAGAATTGCTGCAGTTCAAGATACAGAAAGTTTGGATACTTGTAGATTTGCCTTTAGGAGAAGGTATTGCACAAAGTTGGATTTTATAGGAAGAAGAAGGATGAGAGAGGAGTTGAATTAGGAAATAAAGAAGGTTAGTTGCTCAGGGACATGTAGGCAAGAGAAGGTATATAACGATGATGAGGTGTTCTAGTTCCTTAATGGCTGAGGATTGAAGCCATTGGATATTTTTAGCTTTGCCGTGCTTACATGGGCTTCAGTAGCTCTAGTCGAATGGATGTGAAATAGTGCCTCTTTATGGAAAAATGATGAGGTAGGTATATGTGTATCAAACCACAAGGTTTTCTAGATCCTTAAATATCCTCAGAAAGGTCTACAAAGTTGATAAAAGCTCTATATGGGTTACACCGAGCTCCTGAGCTGTATGCTACTTTATCTACTTTCTTGTAAAGAATGGATACGGAAGAGGACCATTTGGACTAACTCTTTCATTAAGAAGGACAAACTGATATCATACTCGTTCAAGTTGTATGTGGATGATATATTTTGGGTCTACAAAGAAATCTGGTGTGATGAAATTTGAGGCATTAATGAAAGAGTATATTTCAGATGGTTCAATGGAGAGCTCACTTCTTTCTTGGGATTCAAGTCAAACAGACAGCAGATGGTATCTTTATAGGGTTTTTTTTCTTTTTAGGATAAAATATGTTGTAGAAATCCTGAAGAAGTTTGACTTTGCAAATTTTTAGACTGCTGTACACTTATTGCGACTCAAAAGCCTTTAGTCAAGATGAGGAAGCCAGTGATGTGGATGTAATCTCTATTAGGTCAATTATTGGTTCTTTAATGTATTGATGCTTCTAGGCTATATTATGTTTGTAGGTCTTTGCTTGTTGTTGTGTATTGTCACTCAAAATCCTCCATCTAAGTGCTGTCAAGGATTTTTAGGTATCTAAAAGGGCAAACCCAAACGGGGTCATTGTATCCTTGAGTGTCCTAATTTGACCTGGATCCTACTCAGATAGTGACTATGCTGGCAGCAAACTTGACAGGAAATCCTTAATAGGAGTTGTCATTGTCTTGGCAAGGTGGACTTGATTTCTTGGGCATATGCCAAAGCTAGACCATTGTGGCTACTTCTACTACAGAGGCAGATATGTTGCTGCTGCAAGCTGTTGTGGAAGTTTTGTGGATTCAAAATCAAATGTTAGACTATGGGTTTAATTTCAATGAACATAAGATATTCATGATAAATGTGAAAGCACCATGTTTGAATTGTTGTAAAGAATCCAGTATATTATTCAACAAAGCATATTGCTATTAGGCACCACTTCATAAGGGATGCTTATGAGAGAAACTTCTCCAGTGCTTAAAATCCACACTGATGACAATGTAGCTGATCTACTAACCAAGGCATTTGATGTTAGCAGGTTCCAGTTCTTGGTTGTTACTATTAGGATGATAAATCCATAAGCTGCATTGGTTAAAGGGAGGCAATATAAGGTGTTGTATAGTTTGTATGCAGTGTTAAGTATGAAGAAACATGTTACCTGTAGGTGATGCATTTCAAGAAGTTTGATGGGATTCAGAGAGTCACTAAGAAGAGTTTTTGATGGTACTGAAGCACTCTTGTTACCTACATTGTTCATTCTTTAGTTGGCAATAGTTAGTACCGACAATGCAAAGTTAGTACCGTTGGGCAAAGTTTGTACCGCTATAGAGACGTTGAAGAAAAATACCGCCAAGGGTACAAAGTGTAAATTGAAACGGTTTCCTTTAAATTAGGTTTCCTAAACCTATATAAACCCATCTCAATTGCACAGTTCCTTACGTAATTACTCTCACATACTTTCGTATATACAAGCCCTAATATCTCTCTCAACGACGATCACTCTTTCAAATACAATGGCTATTCTTGAATCATGTCCTAAGCACAATATGGTCGCATATCTAGAGAAGACTGAAGGGAATGCCGAGTTTCATGAGATCATTGATTTTCTTATGCGCAGTTCCATTCATCATGCTCTACTGTTAGTCAGAGTTGGTTCACTTCATCTACATTTGTTGACAGTTTGGACGTCTGCTAAGTCCAAAATAATCAACAATGTTAGGCACATTACTGCCAAAGTAGCTGGCAAGCCTGTGTCTATCTCTGAAGCATCAATAAGAAGTGATCTTCTTTTTAATGATGCTAATGGGATAGACTCACTACCTAATCAGGCTATATTTGATGCTATACAGCTTATGGGGTATGAGGGGGATTTAACAGTGTTAACATTTAACAAAGCTTTGTTTTCACCCAATGAGGGATTTTTATTTCATACAATGAATCATTGTATTAGTTCAAAAAGCACCTATTGGGATCAAATTCCTACTAATATTGCCACTGCTGTCATTTGCTTAACATCTAATCAGAAGTATAATTTTTCTAAATTAATTTTTGATGGTATGCTTAGACATTTAGATGCAAAGAAGAAGTTTGTAATGTACCCACATTTTATTTCCATCTTTTTAGATAAACAACTAGCTAATGTACCTGTACCTTTAGATCATTTTCCTGTAAATGCTTTGACAAGTAAAGTTTTTTCTTTCATGGTTAAATGGGTAAACATTTCACAAGGGAAAGTCACCCCTTTATTGCTTCTTTGTTGGTGTAGACTCACAACTTGAGGATGAGGGTGGCCCCTCTCAGAAAGGACATCTGAGCACAACCTACACCCTCACTATTCACATAGTGAAGTACTGTTGAGCCATAGACTGACCCTCCTGGACTTTACCTTCTTAATACCATTCTTGTTTCTATTCAGAAAGTTCTAGTGGAAATCTTGGAGGTCATTCATCAGTGATAATCCCTTTCAGGAATGAGAGTGAATATGACACTTCCCAAAGTGTCTATGATCTTTGTCTTCCTTTATGTGCACAGTTTCGATCAAGCCAAGGAAATACACACTTAAAGGCACATATCAAAAAGCTCAAGAAGCAAGCTAAACTTGTAGTCAAACACTACAGAGCATGGATGAAGAGTGTCTCCTTGAAGCAAAGATTAGCAAGAATGGGAACGTGAAGATCAATTCAGGAAGAAATATCCACACCTCTTCACCAAGACTGCACCGTCGTCAAGTGCCGTGTGATAAGCCTTGAGGACAAGGCTCATTTAACGGGGGAAGACTATAACACCTCGTGTTTTAGGTCATTGTACGACGTTATGTAATTCACAATTTATTTTTAGGGTTTTACGCGTTTGCTTTTAAATCGTAATCGTTAAGCTAAATCGCGTAAACTAAAAATGATCATTCAATGTAAACGGGCATTAAACAATTAAATGTTTACATCAAGCAAGTGTTATATGATTATTTAGAGGATAATTATTATCATTGCACATTTTATTTTTATTGGTTACGTTAAGTGTTTACGTTTCGCGATAAAATACGTTTAGGCCTTCCCGGAAGCACGTTAACTTATCTACGCTTCATCAAATACCCAAAATTTATACCCAATACTTAAAGTTTATTTAAAACTTCAAGTATTTATCACATTATACATATTCTTCATGAAAGAATTCAAATCAAACTCTACCATGTGCAAGTTATACATTTTATTAAGTCTATCCTACATTATACTTAATATAATGCAAGTATTCATTATATAAAAGATCAAAACATATCCTAACTTATACACAAGCATGATTTCGTGTATAAGTGACTAGGATAAGCCAAGAGTCACCAAGAAGCTTTGTAAAATATCTTCATGCAACTTGAACCATGACTAGACCAAGATAAGCTCTAAATAAGCCTATCTTATTCTCATGTCATCCAATCTTCTTCAAGAAGCTTTGCCACCTTGCATACATCAACTAGACACTAAAATATCTTCCTAGTAGTATAAATAAGGGTGCACTTGTGATAGAAAATCTCATACTTTCCATTTCATTACAAAGAAATCACAAAAATCTCTTCCTTGTTCTCTCTAATACCCCACGGCTCAAAACCTCAACCAAACCAAATCCATAGTTTGATTTTCTATCATTATACAAGCATACACACATCATACTTAAGGTATTCTAAGAAGAATTGAAGGGTTGGTTAAGCTTTGAAAGGGTTTTAACAAGATATTGCAAGATTAGGGTTTTGGTTGAAATTAGGGTTTTCACCTTATATTTTCAAGCCAAGGTTGTTAATCACAAGGGTGTGATTGTTATTCTTTTCTCTACTCATCCACACAAGGTTATATATAAAGCTTAATCATTTCATAACTAAGATTTTATGTGTTCATATGTTATATTTAGCTAAATCACCATTTAGGGTACTTTTGAATATGTAAAATGGATATTTACTTATGATTAATGTTTTATGAACTTATTTACATGTCACATGGATGCTAATATGATGTTAAAAGGGATGTATAAGTGTTTTAACATGTTGTTTAAGTATAAACATGTATATGTACAAATTAGGGTTTCTAATGTTAACTTATGAGTTACAAGTGAAAATGGTAGTTAAACTTGTTATCTTGAACACACTTGAGTAAAGCATGATCTAATGGACTTTATATATGTAAAACATAAGATATAAATGTTGTGAAGTAGTTGTAATAAGGTGTTGAGGCTTAATGATACAAAAATCAAGATTAAAACATGTCTAAATCACAAAACTTCAAACTTTTTTTTTGGTTCAATTTTGGAAGCAGCCATATTATGTTTTATAAAGATAGTACATCTCATAAGGATTATAAAATGATAAGAAACTCAGAAAACGGATTAATAACGAAGAAGATACTCTAGTTACGAGTTTACGACACTAAATACTTTATAAAACAAATTTTATTAAAATTACTATTCATGGCAGTAACTTATACTTTGTAAACATCAATAATATGAGAAACTTATACTTTGTAAGCATCAATAATATGATAAAAATTTCAATTACGAGAACGTGTTCGAAAGAATCGCTAAAAACGGAGCTATAACGAATAAGATACGACATTTACGGGTTTTGCGTTAATAAGTGTAATCTGTAATGAACAGTAAAAACACTATTCACAACAAATCTCAGAAACTTAAAAATACATAGTATTATGATCACTCGTCTTAATACGAAAGCGTGGGCGTAAGAAACACGAGAAACGGACTTAAAACGACAAAGTTATGTCATTTTTGCTAAAGACGTAATTATAAACGTTTTTACTTTATAAATACGATTTCACTTAAACGATTAGATGGTGATATAGCTATATAGAAATATATATGTTATTAGTTTTCAAAGTGCTATATTACTAGGGAATTTCATAATAAGGCCTCTTCGGATGGCATATTGACGAGCTGTTGGATTTGAGCGATCTTTAAAATTGAGTCCTAGCTCCTCGTAGACGTCATGTCATGACCTACATTAAAGTTATGATAGCACGAAGCGATCATACGATGATAACTTATATATGAATATATATGGTAGTGTTAGACAACGTACTTGAAACTGATTCGACCTAATATTAACTATGTTGCATTCGGAGCGATACGTGACGAGGCGGTTCTTTATTTGGGATATTTTTATATCAATTTAGCTCACTCCAAGGTGCGGAGTTCATGGGAGCCGCAATATTTTACAATTAATTGATTTACAAAGTTTTTTGGGGAAGAGGAGCGCAAACATATGCATGTTTGACAAATTGGAACGCAAGTGTACATTTTAGCATAATTACGGTTTTACCTAAAAGCGATATACTCACCTATGGCCTATGAATCGATGACTGTCAATTACTGGAATGTGAGCGCGAATGATTAATAGATAGATCTATTTGGGATTGACCTCTCCCAACCGTATCGGGTGACCTAGCTACCACTGGAAACGAACGTACTATCATGTCGGATTTGGATGTTACGGGAGTTGAACACGTCACGGCAATGTAGGTAATATTATATATTGTGTCATTCCATTTATGTCGACTTTCGGTGTCATGAGCTAGCGGGAAAACGTATCTTTTACATTTGTGATGTCTGCATCCGTTGCATATCAACCGGGAAAAGTCTTGCGGACCCTGCTTATAAACATTTATCATAAACCTATGAAATTCACACCTTTATTCTTGACGTTTTAATGAAATGTTTTTAAATATCAGGAGATCGATTAGGGCACGGGGGTGCAAAAGGGTGCTACATTGGTGGTTATTGTTTGGATGTCACTTCATTAAAGATTTAATCGCATTACATTTTTTGTATATCTGTTATGGCTGAAATCTTTGTAATAAATAACAAGTAAACATAGTGAAGCTTATATCGAGCTTTGAGTAAATAATTTTTACAATCTAATGAGTTTTAAACTACTTTTTAATTGTCGTATCAATAATATCTGTGCTAGTGATCTGAGAAGTACACGCCCGGAATCCCTTATTCCGCTGCGACCCAATTTGGGGGTGTTACAGATAAAACACTTGGTGAGGGTGGTAGAGGTCCCGGGTTCGAGCCTTGCTCACTCGGGGCTTCCCACTTTCCCAAGTGTTTTAATTTTTTTCATTTTTTTATAACTTTTTTAAAAACTCTTAAAAATAAGCAACTTTTGAAAAGACACTATTTTTCTAAAAACCACAAAGTAAGAGCACGAAAAAGCTAGAAAAAAAGACAGAATAATAAGCAAATCCACTACATCTAAAAAAGCAAATTGTTTGGAGGGTAGGCAGTTTTGAAGACAACAAACTAAGCTAAGGGAGAAAGTTAAATAAGTGCTAAAACAGATTAAAAGCTATATCTAATAAGCACATAAGAACTAAAATAAGCACAATTGATAAGCTAGAATGACAAAAAAGATAAAAAGCTTAAAAACATTTAAAATTTTACACTAGAAAGCAAATAAGTCAAATAAGCAAATGACAAAACCTAATAAGCTAAAATAGACTTATACTAACCTAATAAGCTAAAATAAACCTAAATAAGCCATAACAATAAGTAGATAAGCTAAAATAAAGGAATAAGCACTTATGGTGTAAACTGTTAACTAAACAGCCCCTTAAGGCACCTTTAAGCTTATTTTTAAATAAGCTAAAGGATCCTTATGGATTTTTGGCTTATTACCCTAAAAAGTACACCTAAAATACTACTTAAAACAACTTTTTAAAACCATTTTGAAATTCAGGAGCTTAATGAAAAGGCTTGTTGAAAACAACTTATACACTAAGAACACTTAGTTTTATCTGAGTTTGGTTTCTGAAATTGAAAAGACAAAAAGCTTATTTTAAGGCTAAAAACAGATAAACTAATGAACTTATTTTTGAAAACTAATTTGAAATAGATTAACCACTACCCTAGATCTACTTGTAAACCAAAAATCAAATCCTGCTTAAGCTACTTCATAAACGCGTCTAATATTAAACATTGAAAACAACTACTTGTCTTTATTAAAAACAGTGCAGGTGCTGTGTTTGCACTGAGTGACCAATACTCAAAAACTTCTATTGCAGACCCAAGAAAACAATCCTAACATACTTAAAACATAAAACTAAAGTCAATTAAAGCAATTACTAAATCTAGAACTGAATTAAGCTAATATTACAGATAACACTTAACAGATTATGACTTATATCAAATTAACTAATCAAAACCTAATTAACTCTAACCTAACTAATTAACCTAGTATTAACAGACTTAGCATTGAAGATGAAAACAAGAATTCAAAGACCAAATGACCACTAGCAGTACTAACTTGTGGTTAGTACTGCTATGCCAAACACCCCTTTAAACTCTTTCAAATTCATTTAAGCTTATGAAATTTAAATCTAATGAATAAAACTTGATTACCAGATAACAAACAACTAATTAACAGACCTTATGATCGATATATCCAACACCGCAAATAAGCCAGAATCATTAAGCTACTAATTATGCTAATATTTTTGGATTTTTATTGATTTATGAGACAATATGAAGAAAACTATGATCTAGACTATTGAAGCTAAAAACAGATAATCAAACTTAACTAATAAGACATAATAAGCAATTATAAGCACAAATAAGCAAGTAAATAAGCAGATTAAGCAGATTTAAACTATGAAATTAAGAGCGAAAAGATAAATGGGAACTTACAAATGCCTTAGCTAAACAAAGGCTTAATTTGCTCAAAGAGCTGTCAATAAGCTCTAGCAGCGATTCTAGTCATCAAGGATACTAGGCTAGTAAAGTGTCCACGAGCAAGCCTGCTCCTTGTAAGCTTATCATCCAAATAGCTTAGATCCATATAGCTTAGGTATTAATCTGATTTTAAGAGTTTAAGTATATTAAATGACTAATTGGGTCTCAATCTAAGCTTAGAGAACTCATGAGAACTTAATGAAGAGCTTATTAAGAGTTAGCTTGTGAAATCAGTTGAAAAAAAGCCATGTTGAGAAATATATAAAAGCTATAGGTAAAAACATATTTGTGAAACAAGTAAAACTATGATTTTTTATTGATTTCTGAAAACTGAATACAAAACTTTGAAAATGAAAATTACAAGAGCAAGTTACATGAAAATGAAAATTTTACTTAAACTACTAACTACTAAAAAACAGGAAAAAAGAGATGTTGTATGTGTGAGGCTTGCTCTATTACAGCCTTGGAGTGAAGCTTCTAGGAGTCTAGCCCGCTCCTCTTACCTTAGTGATCTTGACACTCAAGGGAAGGTAGGTGTAGCCGTCAGTGGGGGGGGGGTATGAGGGTGGAAGGGAGAGGGAGGGCAGGTACCCCTTGAAATATAATGTAATCATTGATGCCTAAGTTATTATCTATTCGTTGGATCATGACGTGCGAGTGAGCAACACGGATTGCCAACGTGCATTCCGTTGTCAGAGTACTAATGCTCTCTTTTACACTAAAATTTTTAGTGCAAAAAATCTTTGTCCATGTGGTGTGTTTCATTGGAACACGCGTGGGCATTCCTTGAGATTCCAACACAATGGGATGCGTTGAAATGGACCGTTTATCTCCCGATTAGCCGGACTAGGCCCATAAGTAACTTGAATCTTCTATCCCTGCTGTCAATTTCAATTACCCCTTGTTTTTGATGGGTAACTCGTCGAGAACGACGATGAACAGTAAAAGGGATTACGCACCTTTTTTTAACTGTTAGACGTTAGTTGGAGGTGTTTGACTTGGGGGTTTGGGTCGTTGAACTGGGTTGGGTTTTATTAAAATGATTTTGGGCCGTGGGTGTTTGTTTGGGTTATTATAGAAAGATAACGACCGTTATCTCTTTATATTTAAAGAGATAACTTTTGTGTTTAGTGGCTTTACGGGTTTTCTATTGTAAAATGTTTATACTTAAGGTGACTGTTTGGGTAAGTTTTAGGATTTTGTTTTCCTTTGTGGTTGACAAGTTGACCAATGTTTGAACTTTGAGTTGACCGAGTTGAGACCTTGATCAGCAATGTACAAATTCCATCCCCGGCTCTGTACACTCTTCCGTTCTCGTGTCTGTGTTTGTCGCTATTTTGGCGTTATTCCTGTTAGCATTTTTAATAATCCGTACCTATACATCACAAAGACAAAACCAGCAAGATACAAGCATTTTGCACAATTTCATCCTTTTTAAAATTTAAGGGACTATTTTTTGGTATACAAATGATATGTGTTTTCACACATATTAATTATCTCACCTAAAAATCCAACTTGGACAACAATAGGACGACATGATTAGAAAAATTAATCTTCTTTGGAAAACTATTTTTGAAAAGCTCAATGACACATCTTCCCTCGAAAATGCAGGAAATTCCATGGCCCCTAAAAGCATTGCAGCAATCAGCCATGACGAAAGGGAGGAACTCAGAAAGAAAGGAATCAAAAGCCCATCAAAATTGCTCTCCCCAAAATATCTCTCTCCCACATCCATAAAAGAACTAAACAAAAATCCGTCATCTCCAAACGCATTCATTTCGGTAATTCAATCGTTATCCTAAGCACGGACAGTGATACAGAAGAAGAAGACGTCTCATCGACCAACACATGCGATCTCAACCTCGGTGGTATGGAAAAAAGGAAGAAAGGGTAAAGGGGCAAGTCAAGGAAGAAAATGAAATGTAGACCGACATGGAAGTAGATGAAGTAATTGAAGAAGAGAGTAAATTTGAGACTGATGAGGAGGTTGAAGAAATACTCGAAGAAGAGGAAGATGACGGAGATGGTGAAAACTTTAACTTATTCCCAATTATGAAAGAACTAACACATCATGAGTGGCTATTAAAGAACCATCGACCTCCATGGGTGAAGGCAAGGATAAGAGCCGGAAGCCCGAACAACATTAAAATCTCCTGCATGGTCGGTCACCACTTCAAGAGACATGCTTACATAGACCTAGAATCACCAATCAACATCATGTCTAGGCATCAATATAATCAGATCATGACTTATGGGCTTAGATCAAGGCAGACAATCGTCAAACCCCAATAAAATTAGCAACTTTGTATGGAAGACATAACTGAGCCCTAAAGGAGTTTGCATTAGGAAGCTTCACCTACGAATTCGACTGTTATTACTTGAATATCTAAAGATACACTAGCATTATCAATCACCACCTTGGAGAAATGGTTTTTAGAAGGCCCTTCATTGATGAAACTGGCCTTGTCTACAATGAAGAGGAAGGAACAGTCATTTTCAAACAAGGTGATGAGAAAATCATGTTTAAAATGCCTCATACCATGAAGATGTTCAGTATACAAAATCAGTCCTAAATTTATCAAATCGGTTTTCATTATGACTACTACTTAACTTTCAAATCTTCATTATCTTAAGCTACTAACGCGCTCATTGTATACATAATCAGTCCTATTTATCGTCACTGTGACACTGTGTCCTCTACCCGTCGAATGCAATATTTTATCCTGCAAATTATGAATAGTACGAACAATTAGTATGTGTATTAAGAAGCTAATTGTCTTTATTTATCGTCTCTCTGAGCAATGGAAATATATGTACAAAACACTAACCATTCCCTTTGGCCCTAAGGTCGTCTTCACCAAGTCAGCTATTGACAGTGTTGTAAATATTGATCTTGGCGGCCGATATATCAATATATCGGTGATATATCGGTTATTGGCGGTCAACCGATACGATATTTCACTTATATGTCAGAAATATCGGTTTTGGTCAATATCGGTCAAAATCGGTCAATATGAATCAATATTGGTCATAAATACCAGTTTTGGTAAGTATCGGTCAATATTAGTCGATATCGGTCAATATTGTCAAAATCGGTCAATATTGACTTATTTTGTTAGAATATTGCTATTATAAATTTTTGTAAAATTAATTTCTTTGTAATTTAGGCTTTCCGCCGAGAAACCGATAAATCGAAGCCAAGACCGATTTATCGCTTGACGGTGGTCGACCACCAAGATACTGCCGAGCGATTTTTACAACCTTGGCTATTGCCATAGCTCCAACAACCCTGACACCGTCACCATGACACCTGTGACGGGGTCACAACAACACTGACGGCGTCATACGCCCAGGTCTAGAAAACTTAAAGTTTTTAATTATTTTTGAAAATAAAAGTTGCACAACATTTAAAATATGTATTCTTTTGTTATAAACCTGCAAAAACCTAATGAGTTTACCAATTCTTTCATCCTATCTGTCGAGTCGAACCCTAAATTCACATTGTATAATTGTTTATCGCACATTTTATGCTTGGTGTAGTTGTCTTTGTCTTTGATTACAGGTTATGTTTGATGAGAAGAAGCTTGGAAGTTCTTAGGAAGTTTCATTGGATGATTCTTGGAGGACAATTTAACCAGTTATCACATGTTTCTTCTCCATTATTGAGCAAACCAGGGGAGTACTAGTTTCTTTTCTTTGTTTTCTTTTCCCTTTATTCGTTCTTACAGGTACTTCTAGAGAACATTGAGGACAATGTTAAACTTAAGTGTATGGGGGAAAAATAAGCCTTAGAAACTATTCTTCCATTTGTCATTTGTGTTGTCCTTAAAATGATGGGTAATATATCGAAACATAGCATAAGAGGTGATTTTTACCCAAATTTAAATTTTTTTATGACACATACCGATGAAAACCAAGTATTAATAGCGTCTCATGGATAGTAATTTATATTACTAGCATAAAACCCTCAAATTCCACCCCCACAATGTGAGGTTCGCCCTTAGATATTATACTTTTAGCTTGTTCGAGTTAAGGAGTGAGCAATCATGTGTGTCTATTACGTCGTTATGGATATGTATGCGTGGTTTTGTCGCTTTTTCTGGAACATGGATATCGGTTACTTTAGGATTATAAGAGTGTACCGGTAGTATATTAAATTCTAGAACTTGTTTTTGCGATGCATCCCGAGACCGTATAGTAAGTATTAGGATTTGCTTGATAAGAGGCATTAGGATTAACCCATGTTTTAAACCTGTAATTGTTATGATGGTCACACCGATCATATAACTATCCCACAACCTTGCCATGCACTCATCTTTAGTGCAGGATACCCCTAGTACAACCCTTCGAGCCTATCCTTTTTCACGGTTCTCGTAATTTTCTGGTGGAGATTATTAATGAAGAGCATTGTCACCCTTAAACCAATCGTTACACCCAAATCGCCTTAGCCTACCTTGTATGTACTCATTTTTAGTACATTATTTTTTTTAACTCAAGTTAATTATTTGAGTACACGGTTGCTAAGTCCTTATCCTTGTAAATACAGTTTTGGGACGATTTGGATTCATGGTAGTATTTATTTTGCGGAAGAATAGGGAAGAAAAGTTAAGTCAATACCCCCGTACGTTTGTCAAATGATCTCCATGTTATTTTGATCCACCTCAATACGGGTCATTAGTTAGATTGTAAATATCGAGCATGTAAAAGCTCAAGTGTAGGGGTACGTATTATAAACCCCACGTGATGTATTATGTTAATAAAAAAAAGAAAAAAAGAAAAAGATTGATGTAAAGTTGTGTAGAGTTTGTATATCTTCGTCTGAGTCTTGGCTTAGCAACCAAACCAAAGTGTATTCGTACAAATAATTAGCTAACCCTTCCACTCCAAATTCACCCAAAGCCATCTAAATGTATCCCATCCGTTTCCGTTTCCATTATATGTTATCTTACATCGACACCCCACAACCCTTTAAAAGACCTCTTAGATAGTAATGAATAATGCTTGCACCTAGCGGTGGAGGTTTGATCCTTTACCAAGCCTATGGTAATTTATATGCTATGACAGGTGATGAGTGTTGATTTTTCGTTTCCCTTATATGTTATAATTTATTATACACCCGAGTGAAAGAGAGAATCTCAAACACTTATGTGAGGTGCTAGTGTATACTTTCCGTGCTTTTAATTACGAGGTCTAGAAGGTTGTGTTGTAAAATACTTTAAAAGAGTAGGTAAAATAATTCCTCATATTGTTATTGTGTAGATAGAAAAGCCTATTTACTTGAGGACAAGCAAATCCCAAGTGTAGGTGTATTTGATGAGGTGTTATTTTATACACTTTTTCGGTGTCGTTTAACCCCCTAAATCGTGCATTTATGCCCAAAATAGGTACTTAATTGTTCCTTTTCAGGTATTTCGCATTTGGAAGACATTTGGAAGAATTACACGTGACTTGGGGCTCATTTGGAGAAGAAACAGACAAGACTACAGACCTACACCAACATCACTTAAGATAATGTTCTCAGCGTCACCAATACAACGTGACGCCGTCACAACGAAGACCAAAACGAGGTCACTGGATCTCACGACGGCGTCATAGTACACGACCCAGCCAATTATCTAGAATATTCTCTATCATGACGGCGTCAGGACTAAAACGCGACGCCGTCATAGTGATTTTCCTATATATACAAACCCGAATTTAGGGTTTTGAGTGTGTAACTTTATAATAAAAATAGGGTACGAACCCTAGTTCGTTTAGCAGCTGTTAGTGATGATTTTAGGGCTTAAAAACCCTGTTGTACTTCCTCCAACTCATGTTTTAATCAAGTAAGGTTGACTTAATCATTCAATATGTCTAGTTGTGTGATTATTTATTGTTCTTGCTTTATCTACAACATGCTTGGCTAAACCTCTTATTGTGTTTATTTATGATTGTATGGAACCTAGAATGTAGATCTTAGTGGTGTTGCTTCTTGTGATGGATGTGTATGTTAGGTCTTATAAAACCAGCTTTTATCTGTATCGCTGTTGATATGTGTAGGAAAACATGATTGTGTAGAAAGGATACCATCGGGTAACAGTCTTCATACTACCTTGCCCCCTAATATGGTTGATCCACTTTTAATAAATTTCACATGCACTTAGTGTACCCTTAGGGGCCTTGTAATAGTCTTCATACTACTTTGCTTGTGCGTTGGTCTAACGGAATGCTAAGTAGACGGCGGGTTCGTGTAATTCGTTCATGACTTAGAAAATAATTACACAGATCATCACAAGTGTGACAAGGCAACAACACTAGGAGAAACAATCTAGGGAGTAATACATGATTAAATAAACACAGTCTTTTATCTTATTGTTATCACCAGTAGCGTAGTCGTTATTTAGTTTAAATAGCTAAAACCAAAACCAATCTCTCAAATATATGATTTTACATGCTTTCATAAAACATAAAAATACAAAAATAATCTTCTCTCAACCCTTAGAATTCTGTTAGACCGTGATCAAGCTTTCCCAACCTATTCCCCGAGTGAACGATAACAACCCCCCGAGTCTTGTCTATACTACTACTACAACGATTAGGTGCTCTGCCCAAGGAGTTGTAAAACTTCGTGTAGAAGTCCTACGATGACCGCATCATGCTACTAAAAGTAATAAGTAGAATGGCTTTGGAAGAAAAAAAGTTTCATAAGTAGTCTTACATCATTTTTTTCATTTATGCTTAGGACATCTATATAATAGAGTTATGTGACCAACCGGTGGCGCAACCAGAAAGTTAGAGGATAGGGGGCCAAAAAATTTTTTGAAAAAATTGTTGTGCACAAAAAGATGAAGATAAAGATATAAGTTTTTTACATTGTTTGACTTTAAGCAGGGGACAATTTGGTTATATAGTGAGGTGCATTTAAATAAAAAAATTAATACTTTTTTACACTAAAATAAAACCGATTTTATTGACGAATCATCAATGACCATATACATCTGCCTCTTTGACCAACTCATAACTCTTTTGGTAAATCTCTTAAAGCTTTATAAAATCTCATATAACTCAGATGCATAAAATTATCAAGATGTTTAAGAATTAAAGATTTTCATGCCAAATAATCATGAAATAGCTGATGGTTAAACTCATTGAGTTAAAACACAAAGAATATGAATTTCACATGAATAAATTGTTATAATTCTCATATATTGTTTATAGAAGATATATATTTTTTTTTGCTAATAACAACATGTGGTTTGTAATAAAAGATAAGATACAAAAGCTAAAAAAACATGAACCACTTGTTTTTTTTGTTGAAAGCTAAGCCAGCCCTTAGGATGGGATAGAAATTTTCCACGAAGAAACTTGTTATTGACTAACGTTTACTCATTAACCTTGACTTGGAAAAGTAAAAGATTCATCTGTGCATGCATATATATATATTAACATATCATGAATACATTTCAATAGTTAAGTTGTTGATAAATAAACAATCATTCATTATGTGGTCTACTTCCTCCAAAAATATTACATGTGATCGTATGCACATTTTTACTTATGTGCTTATGATCATGTTGTACGATAACGACAACAAACCCGAAGCTCGATCGTGGAACGCTAGATCACGGAATATATCAAGCACAAGTTGCAACCTTCAACGTACCAGTTGAAGAACCAAGAAACAAGAAGAACGAAGAAACAAGAAGAACGAAACACTACAAAGCTTAACCGAACTTTTAAACATTTTATTATACCACGATCGGTTACAAAGGAAAGAATAGAAGAATGCGTGTGTGTTGAGCATCACCCCCTCAACTCCTTTTATAGGGTGAGGGGGTCGATGCCCTAGTCTACACCGACTAAGAATGGGCTTTGGTTCGAGCCTACTCAAACAAACATATAAAGAAAAAGACACTTAGCTACCTTCTACTTATCATATATATTAACTAGACTCGACACTAATACTAATAATTTCCACCTTAATGACTAGACTAGTTAATCCCGACACCAAGTATCTTCATGAAATACTTGAACTTCGGACCTGGAACCACCTTTGTAAACGCGTCAGCTGCATTATTCTTCATGCCTATCTTCGCCACTTCAATCTCTTTAGATTCCACGATCTCCCTGATGAAGTGATACCTCACATTGATATGCTTCGTCCTCTCATGTGTTAGATATAGTATTCACTTTAGTCAATAGGTTAGGGGGTTTAGTGTAAATTTAGCTCTAATTATAGCCATATTAAGGTTATTGGGTTTCTTTATGGCCCAAGCCCATCCTCCCCCGCATCTCTATAAAAAGAGGTGAGGGGGGGAAGGGTTTTACATACACACAAACATATTAATTCTTCCAACATGTTTATTCTCTCCCCCTCATCTCTACAATAAAGAGGTGAGGGGGGGGGGGGGGGGAGGGTTTGTACTTCTTCTTTTCCTTTACCTCAATAAACATGTAATATTGAGGTTATATTCTTGTGCATCTTTTCCTTTTCTGTCACCCATAATCTGCTGGGGTGTGTTCGTCTTTAAGATCGGATTTATTCCGCACTAGTAACCAGGTTGTAGGGTAATCGAATCCTACAAGTGGTATCAGAGCTCAGGTTCGCGGGTTCTCTGGTTAACTAGGATCGATCAAGAAGAGGTCTTTGTTGTTCGGTTTTTTTTGGAAGAAACAGGATCGTTCTATTCTGTTTAGGCTACCAGGTTCTCGACAACAAAAGTTCTTGGTGTTGAGGTTTTTTGACGTCAAGGAGCAGCAGGGTATCGATAGGTAAAGGTTCTTGAGTTCTTTGATTGTCCGGGTCCGTGACAAGGGGAGAAACTTAAGGAGATTTTCAGCACAAGTAACTTTTGTTTGATTCGGTGTTGTGAGGTTTATATCAAAAGGTCATCAGAATAAACAAAGGGTGGGAGAATAAGTCCAAGACTTGTCGAGGTTGCAAGGTTTCTTAGGTTACAAGAAATTGTTTTGCAAAAATAAAAGTACGACAAGGGTTACTATTATCCAAAAGCATAGGTTACTTCCTGATTCAAGGGTTGTCGATTTGTAGGAAACGTTTTTTATGCCCATGGTTCGATCGATATTTGAGTAAGAAAGGGTTTTGTTTTTTGAAGGGTGTACTTTGTTTGATTCGGTGTTGTGAGGTTTATATCACAAGGTTATCAGAATAAACAAAGGGTCGGAGAATAAGTCCAAGACTTGTCGAGGTTGCAAGGTTTCTTAGGTTACAAGAAATTGTTTTTTTTTTATTGGGGCAAAAAAGAAAAGTACGACAATGGTTACTTCAAAAAGCGTAGGATACTTTCTTGATTCAAGGGTTGTCGATTTGTTTGGACTGTTTTATGGCCGCGGCAGGAGTGTCGGGATACAGACATATTTTGAGTGTAAGAACAGAGTGAGGAGGTTTTTGTTGCTGTTTTTGTATATGAAGGGTATCGGATGTGCTGAGTTGATGCGGACTAGGCACTACATCGGAAGTATATTTCTTGACAAGGTTGTGAGAATAAGTCCAAGACTTGTCGAGGTTGCAAGGTTTCTTAGGTTACAAGAAATTGTTTTGCAAAAATAAAAGTACGACAAGGGTTACTTCAAAAAGCGTCGGGTACTTTCTTGAATCAAGGGTTGTCGATTTGATTGGATGGTCTGATTTTCAAGGTTTAATCGATATTTGATTAAGAAGGGGTTTTGTTTTTTGAAGGGTTTCTTGGTTTGATCGATATCTAAGAAGGTTTATTCTTAGGGTTATATCGATAAAGCAAGGATTTTTTACAAACAGGTTACTTTGCTAGATCGTGTTTTGTGTAGGTAAATTCACAAAAGGTTAAACGGTTAGCAAAGGGTTAAAAGAATGGCTAGTATGAATACTAGGTTAAACATCAAAAAGCTCGATGAGAATATTGTACAAAAGCATGGAGGTTCAAAATAAGTTGGGTTCAAACAACTTGGTCCTGGTGTTGAAACAGGAGTCCATGGAGTACATGATGAAAAACGTGTTTGGTTTGAGGTGGAACTGCATGGAGCTCAAGGGGATCGTGAAGCTGAGGTTTTTCAGGTTAGTAACGATGATACTGCAGTGGCTCAAAGATGGTTGGAGGACAAGCAACCTGAAGAGAAGACAAACACGGACTGCTTGGTAAAGGAGCAGGAAAAGGAATATCAGACTGGGTGGAAGATCAAGACGGGTAATGTTCTTGATTCTTGTTATCAGAGGTCTACACAACAATGTACGAAGAGTGGGGTAGCCAAACATTTGGGTGCTGCAGGGTTACAGCAGCAGAATGGGTTGGTTAATAAGACGAACGTGACACTCTTGGCTAAGGTATGTTGTTTTCTGATTCGGTCTGGTCTGTCCGAGGTTCTTTGGGCAGAGGGTACAACCATGTCTACATATCTAGTGAACAAGGTCACCATCATCAGCGATTGAAGACGCTTATAGATATGTTAGGGTTTTTTGGTTGGCTTGCTAGTATTAAGCAAGGGATGCTTGAACTGGTTAAGGTCAAGTGCATATTCCTGGGATACCGTAAAGGTATGGTGGATAATAAGCTTTGGAGGTTTGATGACGTTACTTCAAAGGTAGTGCTTTACAAGAATATGGGTTTCAATGAAAGTGGAGAATACAAAAAAAACTTTCATTGGTTCTGGTGTAGGTACGGGTTCAATGCAGGTGTTGCAAGGAGATGAGTTTGAGGTGGAACCACAGAACGGTCATACATTTGAGGTGGAACCTCATGGGAATGTCGATCATGTAGTTGGTTCACAGGAAGTACAAACTCAGGATTTGATATACTATCATCCAGCACGTGATAGGGAGCAACACTCTGTATGGGAACTACTCAAGTATAAAGAAGACAGTAATGAGGCTACTTTTGCAGTTGCTGCAGTGGAGAAGATTTAGGCACATGAGTTATTAACTTTCAATGATACAGTTGCTTGTGAGGTGATTTCCAAGTGGAAGGCTGGATTGAAAGATGATATGGATGCTCGGTCAGATGTGTAAGTGCTCAGCAACGGTTGCAGAAAATGCAGTGACGACATCGATGGCTATTACTGGAAGTATACACCAGGTATGTTCATACATCTATTTCTCTATATAGATGGTATGGTTTTTTCTTGTAGATGCAAGGCTGAGATATGGATTACCAAGGGTTTGCTGGTTAAAGCAAAGTGAAATATACTTGGTTTTGAGATCATCAGGGATTAGAGTGGTAATACTCTAAGGGTGTCATAGTCCAGGATTCACAATGAAAAGTTGGTCCAGCTAGGAAGATACTTGGTATGGAGATCTCAGACTTGCTTTTACAAGCAATCAACATATCATCTACATACAGCAATAGGTATATTGTAAATACGTGGTGCAAAACTCCTTGAAGTAAACACAATTATCATAGCGGCTGCGGCTAAACCCATTGTTGATCATATACACATCAAACCATTTGTACCACTGCCTTGGGGATTGCTTAAGACCATAAAGAGATTTCTTCAACAAATATACCTTGTTGCTCTGATACCACTTGTTGTACGATTACGACAACAAACCGAAGCTCGATCGCGGAATGCTAGATCATGGAATAAATAAGCACAAGTTGCTACTTTAAACTTACCGTTGAGAACGAAGAAACAAGAAGAAACGAAAAACACCACAATGTATAAACCGAACGCATTTATTGTATTACCAACAAAACCTTCGATTGGTTATAGGAAAGAATAGAAGATGCGTATGTATGTCGAACCACGGATGAAAAAAACCTCATTGTAGTCAATCCCTGCTCGTTGTGTAAAACCCTCGAGCTACCGCCTTGCTTTGTACCATGGTTTCTGAATGCCTTCAATCAACTTCGTTTATTCTTCATCCTATAACAATCACTTGCAGCTTACCAGATCTGGACCAGGTGGTTGATCGACCAGCTCCCAAGTATGATTCTTCATTAAAGAACTCATCTCTTCCTCCATAGCATGAACCCACTCATCCTTTTCAGATGAATTAATCGCCTCATGGAAAGTGATTGGTTCATGTGTATCTTCTTTCTCAGCAATAGCAAATGCATAAGCCGCCATATCATCTACCCAATCTCTTTAGATTCCACGATCTCCCTGATGAAGTGATACCTCACGTTGATATGCTTCGTCCTCTCATGAAACATTGCATTTCTTGAGAGATGAATTGCACTTTCATTATCACAATTCACAACCACTGACCTTAGGTTTACTCCCAACTCGATTAATAGACCTTTAAGCCAAATGCTTTCCTTAACAGCTTCCGTAAACGTCATATACTCCGCCTCTGTAGTAGATAATGCAACAACATGCTGCAGAGTTGCTTTCAAACTCACATCACAGCCATGTACCATAAAGAGGTACCCGATTATCGACCTACCCTTGTCAGGGTCTTTAGCATAATCTGCATCCACAAAACCGTCAACATCCACGTGCTTCCCTTGATCTCTACCATACACTAGACCTACATCAGCAGTGCCCTTCAAGTACTTCAAAATCTACTTCACTGCCTCCCAGTGGTTTTTACCTGGATTCGCCAAATACTTGCTCATAATGCTATCAGCATACACAATATCTGGTCTAGTGCACACCATCAAGTATTACAACATTCATATATGGGACCTTACTCATTCTTTCCACATTCCAGTCATTCGACGAACAATCCTTCAAAGATACCTTGAAGTGTGCTCCCAATGGCACAGAGACCGACTTGCCATTATCCATTCTGTAGTTATTCAGAATTTTCTGCACATATCCCGATTGTGACACCTTCAGGGTTCAGCTACCCTTATCCCTGACAATCTCCATACCAAGTATCTTCCTAGTTGGACCCAATTCCTTCATATAAAACTCTTTACGCAGCAGTCCCTTGGTATATTCGATCTCAGACTTGCTTTTACAAGCAACCAACATATCATCTACATATAGCAATAGATATATGTACATACTTGGTGTAAACTCCTTGAAGTAAACACAGCTATCATAGTTGTTGCGGTTAAACCCATTGTTGATCATATACACATCAAACCGTTTGTACCACTGCCTTGGGGACTGCTTAAGACCATAAAGAGATTTCTTCAACAAACATACCTTGTTGCCCGTTCCTTCTTCAAAACCAGGTGGCTGCCTCATATAAATGGATTCTTCAAGATTACCATGCAAAAACGCCGTCTTCACATCAAGTTGTTCCAACTCGTAATCTTCACAAGCAGTTAATGAGAGAATCACCCTAATAGATGTATGTTGAACCACATGTGAAAATACCTCATTGTAGTCAATCCCTACTCGCTGTGTAAAACCCCGAGCTACCAGCCTTGCTTTGTACCTTGGTTTCTGAACGCCTTCAATCCCTTCTTTAATCTTATATAACCACTTGCAGCTTACCAGCTTTTGACCAGGTGGTTGATCGACTAGCTCCCAAGTATGATTCTTCTTTAAAGAACTCATCTCTTCCTATATAGCACGAACCCACTCATCCTTTTCAGATGAATTAATCATCTCCTGGAAAGTGATTGGTTCATGTGTATCTTCTTCCTCAGCTATAGCAAATGCATAAGCCGCCATATCATATTCCTTAGACCCTAATGGTCTAGACAATGATACATTACCTTCATCCCTATACCTTGCAGGTATAGCAGTTGTTCTCTTTGCTCTATCACGCACCAGAACATAGTTGTCCAGATTTTGTTGTTGAGGCCCTTCATCTTGTTCCTCATCTTCATTCCTTCGATTTTACCCAGTATGAGGATCCACAGTTGGTTCGACCCTACTGCCTTGAAGTTCCACCTCAAACTCAACTTCCTTCCCAGAATCTGCAGCACCAGCACCCTTTAAGAGTATCCTTATATATAAGTTTCTCATTAAACACCACATCCCTGCTTATGATTATCTTTGATTTGACATCATCTAACCTCCATAATCTGTATCCCTTCACACCCTCACAATACCCTAGGAATATGTATTTTATAGCTCTAGGCTTGAGCTTCCCCTGATTCACGTGTGAATAAGCAACACAACCAAATATCCTCAACTTCTCATAATTCGCCGGATGTCCTGACCATAAATCCATAGGTGTCTTCTTCTACAATGCTGTAGATGAAGACCTATTGATCAGATATGCTGCTGTCACCGTTGCTTCTGCCCAGAACGAATCTGGCAAAGCAGACTGAATCAGTAAACACCTAAACTTATTTAAAAGCATCCTATTCATTCGTTCAGCTAGACCATTCTGTTGAGGAGTTTCTACAACTGTCAAATGTCTTTCTATCCCGCTCTCCTTGTACAAGTTATTAAATTCCTGATTACAAAACTCCAAACCGTTATCCGTTATTAGTTTCTTTAGTTTTCTACCTGTCTGGTTTTCCACCAACTGCTTCCACTCTTTGAATTTGCTGAACGCCTCATTCTTGTGTCTAAGAAAATGAACCCAAACCCTCCTCGAATAATCATCAACAATCGATAAGAAGTACCGGCAACCACTCATCGATTCCACCCAAGAAGGACCCTAGAGATTCGCATGGACATAGTCTATAACTCCCTCTATTGTGTGCTGACCTTGACCAAAACTTACCCTAGTCGATTTTCCAAGAACATAATTTTCACAGAATTCGAGCTTACCTAGACCTTTATTCCCAAGCACCTCTCTTTTTTCCAGTTCATGCAAGTCTGCTTCACTAATGTGACCCATGCGTTTATGCCACACCTGCGCAAGACTTTCCTTTTCTTGTATACCAACACTAGCTTCACCCGATTTAGCCCAGCCATCCAAGGAGTACACACAATTTTCCTTCATTTTGCAACTTTACGGTATAGCCCTCTCGATCCAGAGTGCCCAAAGATATCAAATTTCTCTTCAACTCAAGAATGTAACGCACATTCTCAAGCACAAAACCTGAACCATCTTTCATTTGTACTCTCACCTTCCCTATCCCTATGATGGCACATGCTCTATTATCACCGAGCAAAACCGTACCACCATTGAACTCCTTAAAGTCAAACAAGAAGTCCCTCCTAGGCGTCATGTGAAAGGAGCCACCAAAGTCCATGATCGACTCTAAGAACCTCTCCTCACTCACCGCCATCAACAAGTCACCATTGTCATAACCATCAGAATGCATACCAAAATCCTGTCCCGCATTCTTCTTGACAAAGCCTATTGATTTCTTCTTGTTCCTTTTTGGACAGTCTTTCTTCAGGTGATCCTCAGAATAGCATATGTAACACTTCAGTTTATAAGTTCCTTTACCTTTCGACTTCGATCGCGAACTACCACGTCCGTGATTACCCCGATGATCCAACCTTCCCCTTACATATAACCCATCACCACCATCCTTTGCATCTATCCTCTTTTTTAACTCCCGTGAATTAAGGCTAGACAAGATATCTTTCAAAGTGAGCGACTCTCTTTCATAAAGCAATGTCTCCACAAAGTTATCATATGAAGATGGTAATGACGCAAGTAACATGAGTGCCTGATCTTCGTCATCAATATCAACGTCTATGTTCTCCAAGTCACCGATCAACTTATTAAACTCATATATATGTTCAGATAATTTCTTACCTGAATCCATGTAGAAAGTGAACAGCTTCTTCTTCAAGTACAATTTATTGGCTAAAGACTTTGTCATATACAAAGTTTCCAACTTTAACCAAACACCCGCAGCAGAATCTTCTTTGTTGACTTCCCTCAACACCTTGTTATCCAAGCACAAGAGTAAGGCACTGTGTGCTTTCTTGTAGACATATGTCTTCAACGCCGCAGTTTTATCAGCGTCCGTCATGGTTCCCGGGAATGGATCTAACGCAGCCTCCCAACCATGTTGAATTAATAGACACCGCATCTTCACACGCCACAACCCGAAGTCATTAGACCCGTCAAATTTTTTGACGTCAAACTTCGCTATCGACGACATATTCTTTTAACCCTTGTTGTTAAAAATCCTTTCTTGCAAATCGAACTAATTAGAAAAAGTTTAAACCTTCGATCTCGAACAAGCAACCAAGTCAAAAACTTGAAAAACCCAAGTAACCCGACAACAGTCTTGAACCACAAGAAACAATTAACCTTAACAACAAGTCCTTCACCTTAATCGTTATTAAATAAACAAATAAAGACAAACTGAAGTGATTTTAAAACACTAAAACCAAGACCCCTTGTATTTATGATATAACCTTTGTAGTCACGTGATGAAGACAAAAACAAAAGCAACTTTTGTTCTTCACGTAATTTATAAGAAAGAAAATAATACCAATCGTCTTCTACTTCTCGCAAGAACTTGCAACTTCAAAAAACGATTCGAAAACCCAAAAACCGTTTCTTTGCTCGAATATCCGAACCAGCCCTCGAACTTCAAGACCACAATAACCGCTGCTCTTGATACCACTTGTTGTACGATAACGACAACAAACCCGAAGCTTGATCGCGGAACACTAGATCGCGGAATATATCAAGCACAAGTTGCAACCTTCAACGTACCAGTTGAAGAACCAAGAAACAAGAAGAACGAAACACTACAAAGTTTAACCGAACGTTTAAACGTTTTATTATACCATGATCGGGGTTACAAAGGAAAGAATAGAAGAATGCGTGTGTGTTGAGCATAACCCCCTCACCTCCTTTTATAGGGTGAGGGGGTCGATGCCCTAGTCTACACCGACTATGAATGAGCTTTGGTTCGAGCCCACTCAAACAAACATATAAAGAAAAAGACACTTAGCTACCTTCTACTAATCGTATATATTAACTAGACTCGACACTAATACTAACAAATCCTTCTTTTTGTATTGCCGCATACAAATGCTAGTAATTTTCAACAAAACGTTAGAAGCTATGGCTCTAATGGATTGTCTGGGTAGAAATGTTTCAGAGCATTATTGCACTTGGTCTGAAATCAGTTGCAATGAACCAGGAAGTGTCATTTCAATAGAGTTGGACTCTAATTTTGGTTCTGGTCCATATGATCTTGGAAACCTCGACTTCTCTTCATTCTCGAACCTTGCGCGCCTTATTATAAGAGGGTGGCTCTTAGAAGGAAGAATTCCAAAACAAATTGGTATGCTGTCAAATCTGGCCCATCTTTCACTTCGTGGGAATTATCTAAACGGTACGTTACCTGTTTCACTCACCAATCTTACCAAATTAGTAGTGCTTGATCTTTATGAAAACAATTTTACGAGTACTATCCCATCTCAGATAGGGAACTTGAAGAATTTGCTTCATCTTGATCTTAGTCAAAACCAATTTAGTGGTCTGATCCCATCATCTCTTGGTTCGATGGTTAATCTCACCTACCTGGATCTTACTCTAAATAACTTTATTGGTTCCATCCCTTCTTCTCTTGGTTCCATTCCATGTTTAATCTTGACCATCTGTACATGAGAGCAAATAAACTCAATGGCTCCATCCCACAAGAACTAAGTAACTTGCAAAAGTTAATGGTACTAAACCTTGCTGACAACGATCTTGGTGGTTCTATTCCTCTAAATATAACAAATTTGAAGTACTTAGAACATATCGACCTATCTAAGAATCGTATGACTGGAGTTGTCATAACACTAAAAGGCTGCCCCAAGTTACACTACTTGGACCTTAGTAGTAATAATTTTGTTGGAGAAGCACTTACTTATGGGGACTTTTTATTTAATTTGTGGTTCTTAAATCAGTCTGAGAATCATCTCACCACCACGGTCCCCACTGATCCTCCGAATACAGCCTTGTCAAACAGACTATTTCACCATTTGATCATTATTCTTCCGGTCATTGTTGGGATTTGCTTCTTACTTTTGGGTTGGGTGTTGCTTGCTCATCGTTCACAAGGCTACAAGGATCAATTCGAGCTGGCTAACTTTAAAACATGGAGATGTGTTGCCTTCGATATTGAAATTATGACGGGAACCATTTGCGTATGAAGATTCTCAGCGCCACAGACGGAATTTTGACCTAAAGTACTTTGCATCGGAACTGGTGGTTTTGGTACTAGTGTTTATGAAGCTGAAAAATCTACCTATGGAAAAATATTTGCTTTGAAAAAACTCTTCGGTTTGAGGCTGAGCAACCAACAATCAACCAGAGTTTCGAAAATGAGGTTCAATGTGTTAATCCCAAACCTAAGACACAAAAAACATTGAGAAAACTTTACGGCCTTTTGTTGATAACCAATTACAACTTATTGTATATGGGAATACATGGAAATTGTGGGCTGCCTAATTTTGTGCGTTGACGCCGGATGATTGATACTCGCTCTGTTAAATCTGGGATTGGAGGAGAGGCGTGTAACATTATAAAAAGATGTTCGCTACATGCGTTGGCTTACATGCCTTCATGATTGCAAATAACTATCTTATAGAGACATATCGAGCAACAAACATTCTTCTAAACTCTGAAAATGGAAGGATTTGTTGCCGGACTTTGGGGGGCCAGCGAATGATTGCTGGATCATGATAATCCTACCAACAGTAATCGATGGAAACTTTGGGATACATTGCCAACCAGGTACGTAATTATTTTCACGCTCTTACGATTCTTATGCAATTAAAACCATTAATCCACATTCTTCTACTTGGTATGTGTGAGATATTAGAACTTGCATATAGGGCAGTGATTTTGTGAATTGAAAAGATGTGGATGTTATTATAGCTTTGGGAGTGGTAGCTCTTGAAACAATTGGAGGCAAGCTTCAGGAGACCTCCTGTCATCACTATATTATTCTACCAGTCGTGGGTACCAATGCTGGAATATTTTGGGAAACACGTTCTTGGACCAACGACTCCCTTATCCGACCAATAGGCTAATTGAGAAAGAAATCCTCCGTGTTGGTCATGTGGCATTGTCATGCGTTCTCATAGATCCAAAGGCCCGGCCAACAATGAGAGAAGTTTGTCAGGAATTATCAAGTTGAGGGCCTCGTTCAGTCTATGAGCTCACAACTTCGTCATTTTGAGAAAAACCACTATAGTTATCTTTTTGTCATGAATGTGTTTATATTAAACATGCATGCTTAGTTCATCTCATTTCATATTTAAAAAACTGTAGGTCCAATTATTGGCTCCAAGTATGTCATGAATGTCTTGCAACATGTATATATCCTTATTACTATTTTGAAAAATGGAGCGATGCTTTGGTACTGATATATTTTAGGGAAAATTCCTAAAATAGACCGGTCGTTTAAAGTGTTTACCCTTTCTAGACCTCAAAAAAGAAATAGACCAGTCGTCTAGTCTCTTAAGTCACCTAAAAACTTTTCACCTTTCTGTAAGTTACTTTTCAGACATGTTTTTAGGAGGCCTCTTTAATGTACTTAAGTCACCTAAAAACTTTTCACCTTTCTGTAAGTTACTTTTCAGACATGTTTTTAGGAGGCCTCTTTAATGTACTTAAGTCGCCTAAAAAACTTTTCACTTTTTGAAAAGTAACTTACATAAAAAGCGAAAAGTTTTTTAGGCGACTTAAGAGACCAGGCGACAGGTCTATTTTGGAAAGTTTCTTTTTTGAGGTCGAGAAAAGGTAAACACTTTAGGAGACCAGTCTATTTTGGGAATTTTCCCTATATTTTAGTCACTTCACTCTACTATGTTTTGAAAAATGGACCTGCATTATTACAGTTAAAGTACATCCAAATGACACTTCCTGCTTTATTGCACATGATTTAAGGCCAAGTACAATGATCTGAAGAAGCATTTCTATCTCCCCACCAATTAGTTGCAAGCAGAGCTTTTGCTTCTCTTGATCTGTTGAAATCATTAGCACTGGTTTTTGCTAAGACGAAAATGAGGAGCATCATAAGCACACAAGTGAAAGTTTGCATATGAAAAGTAATATTTGTGGAGGAAGTAGTACACATCACTGATGTAAATTATTTGTTTCATGAAAAAAAAACAAAGTGTAAACCAGGAAGCATATATAATTCTACTGAATATATGCATGCCCAAAACCAATGTTTTGAAAACCGGGTCTCTAATCGACCCGATCGAGTCACCGGGTTACCGGTTCAACCGGTTTGATCGCCGGGTCAACCCGGTATTCCACAACAAAAAAATAAAAAATATTTGCAATGATTATAAAAAAAGTATATATATAAATTATGAAATATTTCATATATTGAGCATAAAAACTATTTACTAAAAAATATAACATGTAAAAATAAAATTACGTCGCAAATATATACAATAACATGCTTTATTTGTAAAAAACACGAAAAAACCGAAACCCGGCCGGATCTCGAGAACCGGGTTGACCCGGGTCGCTTTAAACGGGTTTCGAAAATATAAAACCCTATTTATTTAGACCAGTTTTTTCGACCAGAACCGATTCAACCGGTTAACTGGCCAGATCGAACCAAGTTTTAAAACATTGCCCAAAACCATTTAATTTTCCATGTCATTGGCAAAGACTAAACGATAGTCAAAATGAGTTGCTCTCTCCAAAATTAATGCTAACTGTCATGTTGCATCATAATAAATACTCAAAATATTGTTATTACAAATTATCTGAAAAAACAATATTGACTTCAAGCATGTGTACTGTGCAGGGCCGTCTCTAAAATACTGAATTTTTTAGGGCCCTGAGCGAAATTACATAATGAGACATTTCGAGAAGAAATTTTATATATAAAATATCATTGTTTATAAGATATAATGCAAATTAGTTATCTAAATGTTTAATATATTGTTACGTGGAGAAATTTTAGGGCCCCTAAAATTTTTAAGGCCTTGTGCGGTCGCTCACCCTGCACACCCTCAAAGACGGCCCTGGTACTGTGTGAGATAGAATTCATGAGATGGGTCGTGTAGGTTGTAAAAAAAAAAATTCCCGTCTTAAAAAAAGGATAGTGTGCCTGTTTATACAAAAAAGGAAATAAAAGATATTTGTTTGACGAGTTTTTCACTTTTTGTCCAAATAATTCAAACTTGCAAGTTACTATTATATAATCCATTTCGAATCATTCAGCGTTGTTATGCTCGATTTTAGTCATTCACTCCAGCGTGTTCCTACGCAAAACATCCCTTATTGGATTGTCATAACCTCATATTTCCCTTTGGTTATTCATAATTAAGTGTGTTTTTTATATTAAAATCAGCGCATTTAAAGAATTGTCATAACCTCATGTTACATAAGTAATACTATATTTAGGTCCAATAATTTTCTGAATATGAAATGAGATAAAAGTTGTAAGAGGTTTTATATATAAGTATATAACTACACTGCTGACAAATTATTGTAAAAAAATGTGGAACAACAAAATATCTTGTACGCACTTATTCAAACTTAAAATTATCAAGTCATCAAATCGGTTTTCCTTCCAAAAAACCGCTAACGCTCATCATATACAAAATCGGTTCAAAAATTTCTTCCTTTCAAGAACTATAAAAAACTTCATTTTCAAACCGTAACTACTTATGCTTCCAATCTTAAAGAGGTGTTTCCATAAGCTTATTTGTGGGCTAACGAGTTTATCTGATTTCGATTTTATATTTCGTAAGCTCAAATTTTCCAGCTTATTTTAATACTTAGAAGTTTATATAAACTTATATAAACCCAAAATCTCATAATAAACCAAAACATTCGAGCTTATGAATTTTAAATCGAAACCGCATATAAGCCCACAAGTAAGCTTATACAAACACCCTTTTAAACCGTTAACAATTCGAGCTCTAACAATTAAAAAAACCCTTAATTTTCAAACCTTAAACTAATATGCAAAGTTTTCATTACAGACTACTACTTATGCTTCCAATATTAAACCACTAATGCACATCGTATACAAAATCAGTCCTAAAGTTATCAAATCGGTTTTCATTATGACTACTACTTAACTTTCAAATCTTCACTATCTTAAGCTGCTAACGCGCTCATTGTATACATAATCAGTCCTATTTATCGTCACTGTGACACTGTGTCCTCTACCTGTCGACTGCAATATTTTATCCTGCAAATTATGAATAGTAAGAACAATTAGTATGTGTGTATTAAGAAGCTAATTGTCTTTATTTATCGTCTCTCTGAGCATTGGAAATATATGTACAAAACACTAACCATTCCTTTGCGCCCTAAGGTCGTCTTCACCAAGTCAACTATTGCCAGTGTTGAAAATATCGATCTTGGCGGCCGATATATCAGTGATATATCGGTTATCGGCGGTCAACCGATACGATATTTCACTTATCGGTCATAAATATCGTTTTTGGTCAATATCGGTCAAAATCGGTCAATATCAATCAATATTGGTCATAAATATCGGTTTTGGTAAGTATCGGTCAATATATATCGGTCAATATTGTCAAAATCGGTCAATATCGGTCAATATTGACTTATTTTGTTAGAATATTGCTATTATAAATTTTTATAAAATTAATTTCTTTGTAATTTAGGCTCTCCGCCGAGAAACCGATAAATCGACGCCAAGACCGATTTATCGCTTGGCGGTGGTCGACCACCGAGATACCGCCGAGCGATTTTTACAACCTTGGCTATTGCCATAGCTCCAACAAAGGATGCCTAAAATGAAAATAGCACGTAATACAAATTTATTAGAGCCAAGCATAAATTCCTAGCCAAACATATGACGTAAGAAGATAAGAAGACTTACCATTCTAGCACGTTCACCCTTCTCTTCGGTAGCTTCATCTTTAAAAAGTCTTTCAGCATGAGACACACCAAAAGTTAGATTAGGGAAACGTAAAAAGAAGCAAGGGGCAAATAATTAAATAGAACTCAGAGGGTTAAGGTTTGAGCGTTTAACATACCACCATAGAGAGGATGTAGATTAAACAAATCCAACTGCTCGAAGGATGTTATAGCCTGAAAAACGAGAACAATTTACCAATAGATATGCAAACAAAGTTCGAATTGGCTTGGAAGTGTTGGAATATGCTAGTCGGTTTCGCAAGTTATACGTTAGAAATATGTGAGCCTATTGGGGGCACACGCGTTAAACACTTAGAGTATGTTTTACTTCACGATAAATATTTAAATAATCGTTATTTACCGTTAATTGTTTAATTAATTTAACAATATTTAAATAATAAACCCGGGGGACTAAAACGAACAAAACCCGAACCCGAAGGGAGCCCATAGTAGGCCGAACTCCCCAAGGTTCTAGAGGGGTGTTTGGTTCGGTTTAGAGAGCAAGGGGGAAAAGGAAGCATTGTTTCCTTGTTCTACAAGAATTGGGATAAAGTTATGTGCCTATATAAATACATACCCCTCACCTCATTCTTTATTAATTGATTCACAAATCAAATCCCTAAACCATAAATTGTTTTGGTGTCTCTCTCTCTCCCTAAACCTTAACTGAAACCCTAAATTCTCAATTTAGGGATTTTCGGTTTTTCCTCCTACCGAATTTTGATCCACAGCCTTTTAAGGTTTTCGGTTTTTCTTGTTTCTCTTGTTTGGTGATTCAAGATCTTCACTTGGTGTTCGTTTGTGATCTTCTTAGCTTGACGATTAGTTAAAACCCAATTTAGGGTTTGTTTGGTTTTCGGTTAAACCCTAACCGAATTAGGGTTTCACTTGGTTTTCAATGCAAGCCCACAAGGGTTCGTTTGTGCTAAAACTAGATTCATTCCGCTGCGTACTCGTAGCTAACTTAGTTACCTAGTTTGTTAAATCCCAACGGTGGCATCACGAGGTAACTCGTTTTGGAATTAGGGTTACACTTTTGAATTATATCATTTTTGAATTGTACACACCTAGATTTAATTCACATGCTTGATCTACCGCGTTTGATGTTTTATTTATTGTGTTCTTGCAAATATGACAAAGACTATGCAAATCCTTGCCATAATTAAACAAAATAAGTAAGATCTAGATCTTGAAAACTATTAAGTGTTAATAAAGGTTAAAAAAGGTATAAAATTAAATTGTTAATCTAGTAGATTTGTTTCCTTTTTAAAGTAAATCTCGCTATATATATAAAAGATCTTGAATTTTATTTATGGTAACTAATTTTTTTTTTATTTTTGGAAACTAGATCTTTTACATATTTAGTATGATTTTGTCTATCCTTTCGGCCATAAGACCTACTCAATCACTTTTGTGATGAATGGGGCGATCTAGGTACATTGATGAAAACCCAGTGAGGGTCTTTTGGTTCTTTAATTAGAGAAGACTCGCTTGAGAACTCGAATTTTACATGTTTACTTGTTTATTTAATGTCCTCTTTAGTTTTAGTCTTTTATGTGCATAATTTTACTTGATTACTCGTGTACACGCATAATATGTATGCAATATGGACTAATACTTAAAGAGAAAGATGATATTAAAACCAGTCTATTAATTACACGCCTAAATACTTGTTCATTGTGACCTATTATTTGTTTCGTGCAAAATTTGATTTTGAGAAAATTAATAAGACTTTAAACTATGAAACTTGATTTCTAGAATAATTAAAAACTGGACGTTATGGATTATTGGGAAGTACGGCTCATCCACTAGAACAAACTATAAGAGAAGTTTAAGGCGGTCAATCCTAAAGACCGGACGTTGTGGATTATTTTGACCTATTATTTGTTTCGTGCAAATAGTCAATATTATTTGTTTCGTGGATTATTGTGACCTATTATTATTTTAGCATTTTAGCATGAAAATGCTAAAATGAAATGAGGAGTAAAATGTGACCAAGTTATAGTCAATATTACATGAAGAGATTTCGGGGACGAAATCTAAATAAGGGAGATAGATTTGTAACACCCCAAAACCGGTTTATAAGTATTTTATTACGAAAAGGCCATTGGAGTAGTTTGACTACAACTTTTATTAGTTTGAAGACGTTACATGATTGTCTAGTCAAACTCGGTAGTCAAAATACAAGTGTAAATAATATGTAAATGGGTTTAGAAAGTTAATGTGTCACATTTATAAAAGATTATGACTTGAAGGGCTAAAGTTGCCATGTGATAAAAGTGCTATATAAATAATGTGGCCAAAATTAGAAGAAAGGAACTTGAGGGACATATTATGTCATTTGACCAAAGTGCCAACTAATTAATATGGATTCCCTAGACATTTCTATCAAGTTCTAGAAGTGTGATGTGTTCCTGTGTGTGTCGAACAAAGAAAAAGGGAGGGAAGAACTCAAGGCTAGTTGTTGAACAATTATGAGGAGAGTATGGTTCCATTTAATGAGTTAATCTATGTTAATAATCCTAATGCAAGTAAGTATCTATTAATTGAGTTAATTGAAGAATTATTGAGATAGGGTTCTTGTAACCCAAATTGTGGGTTTGGGTAATTATGTTTCTAAAACAATAATTAAAGTGTTCATGATATTGGGTTAAGGTTAATTGATAAATGAATGTAAGAAATTGGGGTTTTTCATCATATGAACAAGATATGATCATATGATGATTTAGAATGGAATTGGGTAAGTTATAGGTTGAGTGAACCCATGTTATTAATATCCCTTTAATATGTATAATTGTGGTTTAGGAAGGAAAGCTTTGGATGATGATGATGGTGACATGCTTATGTTTATTTCTAGCTTGGATTCAAGGTAAGTAATTGACTTACAAGAAGTTATATTAAGTTTATCACATTTGTGTTATGCATTATGTGCTAGTGCTTTAAGAAGATTAAGACTAATGTACTTGATTAAGAGAGGAGCCTAGTGATGGTCTAGCTAATTGAGTAAATCCTTGTGGATGTGTCTTTCATGATATGTGTTCTTGTGATGAAGATGATTAGTAATGTTGTGAAGTAGAAAGGTATGTAAGTTTATATGTTTATGAATGATTGTTGTGTTAAGAGTTGTGATATGAATGTGTTAAATGAAATATAATGACTTGTATGTCTATTACTTACTAAGCGTAATGCTTACGGTTTAGATGTCTAACGTTTTGTAGGTTCTTTCAAGAAGGTAAAGCAATGGATTAAAGGCTAAGATGCGGACGTAAGGAGTATGAGTAATCATTTGTACTTAGGAGCATAGAATAGATGCCGAGCTCCATCACGTTGAACCCTTAAAGTGTTATGAATGGTTTTTAAATGTCAAACGTCAAGTGGTAATCTCTTTTGTATTGTTCTTATAAAGTAATGAAGGTATTTAAGTCAATGGTTTGGATTGTATACTTAAGTGTATGGAAATGCGTCAAACGAGGTGTTTGGTAAACCCCGTGAGGTACATGTTTATGGGAAATTTAGTCCACAAATGTATTTGGAAATGATGTATTATGATATGTAATGGGTTCTGGAAGTTTTTGTGAAGTTTCGGGTTAAGGAAGTCAAGTTTTGGGTCAAAAAGGGGTTTTCTGTACATGTTTCTGCAGGTTCTGGGTGTGGTGGTTCAATACGGCGTATCCATGTCTGCAGTTTCTAGTCAATCTTGTTTTAGTCGTAAAAACCAAACCGTAAGGAGTTAGAAGGGGTGCCACCCGCCGTTTCGAAGATAATTGAGTCTAGTTTCATTTAGTATTATTTTCAAGAAGTTAATAGTAATTATTTTGATCAGCTTATTAAAAAGGAACACTCGGTCATTCCCGGTCAAACCATTTGAGTAAAAAGTTTTAATTTTTGGTCAAAGATAGAGTCTGAAAGGGGGCGTTTCAGCATTGTTGGATCCTAAATCTGACAAATAGCTTAATGCTATAAATGTGGAGATGCAATCTATTAAAGACAACGAAGTCTGGGAGTTAGTTGATCTTCCTTCTGACGGAAAAACTGTTGGTCATAAATGGCTCTTCAAAATGAAGACTGACATGGATGGAGCTGTACACACCTATAAAGCTCGTCTGGTAGCAAAGGGCTTCACTTAAACCCCAAGGATTGATTATGAAGATACATTTTCTCTTGTTGCAGACATTAGAGCTATTAGGATTGTTATAGCCATAGCTGCGTTTTATGACTATGAGATTTGGCAAATGGATGTCAAAAATGCCTTCCTCAATGGATATCTCAATGAAGAGGTATACATGGAGCAACCTAAGGATTTTGTTAACCAGAAATTTCCAAACCGATTATGCAAGCTCAAACGTTCCATTTATGGACTAAAGCAAGCATCTAGGCAATGGAATAAACGATTTGATGATGAAATTAAGAAATTTGGATTCAGTCAAAACCGTGATGAGCCAAGTGTATATGTAAAAGCTAGTGGGAGTTATGTCACTTTCCTAATCTTATATGTCGATGACATATTGATCATGGGAAACAATATTCTAATGTTACAAGATGTAAAATCCTATCTTGGAAGATGTTTTGCTATGAAAGATTTAGGAGAAGCTGCAAACATTCTTGGAATCAAGATCTACCGAGATAGGTCAAAGCGATTAATTGGTTTATGTCAAAGTGCATACATTGATAAAATCTTGAAATGATATTATATAGAAAATTCAAAACGTGGAACGATCCCAATGCAAGAAAAGCTGAAATTTAGTAAATCACAAGGTACTTCAACACCTGCTAAAATACAGCGCATACAAAATATCCCATACGCTCCGACTGTTGGATCAATTATGTATGCTGTGAGATGTACTCGTCCTGATGTTGCGTTCGCTCAGATAATAACAAGTCGATTTCAACAGAATCCAGGTGATGCGCACTAGACTGCTCTTAAGAACATTCTGAAGTATCTTCGCAATACTAAAGATATGTTTCTTGTTTACGAAGGTGATATGAAACGAGAGCTCATGGTTTCTTGCTACACTGATGTTGGATATCTGACGGATGCTGATGACATGAAGTCTCAGACTGGATATGTGTTCATTTTAAATGGAGGTGTTGTTGACTGGAAAAGCACAAAGCAAAGTATCTTTGCAACCTCATCTACAGATGTTGAATATATCGCTGCTTTTGACGCATCAAAAGAGGCTGTATAGATTCATAAATTCATTTATGGGCTTGGTGTTGTTCCCACAATTAAAAAACCCATAAATATGTATTGTGATAATACTGGAGCCATAGCAATAGCGAAAGATCATGGAGTCACTAAAGGTGCAAGACATTTTCGCGCAAAAGTTCACTATCTTCGAGAAACCATAAAAATAGGTGATTTAAAGATAGAAAAAGTTGACACGGATGACAACTTAGCTGACCCTTTCACAAAGGCTTTAGCATTTCCTAAACATTCTGAATTAACTGAGAAAATAGGAATGATATGAGCTAGTAGTCTCATGTAAATCTGTGTTTATTAGTATTTGGATAATTTGAAATTGTAAGACAGTTTTTACTTTCTAATGAATAAAAGATACTTGATGTTTGTTTTTCATTCATATAATAACTGTTATTCTATATTTGCATGTTTAATCCTTAAATTATTTATCATTCTAAATATGTCCATTGTCGGTTAACAATATGGGAATATTGTTACATAAGGCAAATGTGAGTGTTGGTTATATTATTTGAATATATAGATTGTTCCCTCCAAACTCATGTGTATTCACAAGGGATGCATATTGGATACCCCACCTTCGAATATTTACTTTTGGATCCATGTCATGAGTAAATTTTAAAAAATGGTTTAAAAGTCGTCCTTAGACTTGAGATGCAAGCAAGTTCTGTATGTGTAGATATCACTTTTTGAGTCTAAGTCAAATGTTATCCTGAATAAGGTAGTCATAAAGGCTATTCTTGGAAGTAATGTGAAGCAGCATCCACAACACTTGTAGTCAACAAAGAATTTGTTTCTCCACTAGATATGTACAGTAAGATACCATGGGCCCTCTCTAGAATTAATCAGATAATTGCATGGCCGTGCCCAAAGGGTAATACAAGATGATTCTTGATTATAGTTGGTAAATCTGAATTATTTCTATAACGAGAAACATAATGTTGAACTATATGGAATGAGATAGGATCCATATCCATGGTTTAACGGTATCTATAACAAAAGGATGACGATAAAAGAAAGAAATAAACTAACCATTATAAGCTGAGATGTTTCCTGAAACTTTATCTCAAGTATTTCTAATCTAAAGGTAATTGTGTGTGTTTGCTAGATGTTGCCAATTATCAGTATATCTGCAAGCCTGCTACTCCGACTCCCAAGTGGGAGCTGTTGGAATATGGTAGTCGGTTCCGTAAGTTATACGTTAGAAATACGTAAGCCTATTGGGAGCACACGCGTTAAACACTTAGAGTATGTTTTACTTCACGATAAATATTTAAACAGTCGTTATTTATCGTTAATTGTTTAATTAGTATAACAAATATTTAAATAATAAACACGAGGGACTAAAATGAACAAAATCCGAACCCGGATGGAGCCCATAGTAGGCCAAACTCCCTAAGGTTCTAGAAGGGGTGTTTGGTTCGGTTTAGAGAGCAAGGGGGAATAGGAAACATTGTTTCCTTGTTCTACAAGAATTGGGGTAGGGTTATGTGCCTATATAAACACATACCCCTCACCTCATTCTTCATTAATTGATACACAAATCAAATCCCTAAACCCTAAATTGTTTCGTTGTCTTTCTCTCTCCCTAAACCCTAACTGAAACCCTAAATTCTCAATTTAGGGATTTTTGGTTTTTCTCCTACCGAATTTCGATCCACGACCTTTTAAGGTTTTCGGTTTTTCTGGTTTACAAAGTGTTTTACTATTTTCTACTTGATATCTAAAGTATTGTTCTATGTAAAAGAAATTTAATAACCGGTTAAACCAAGTAACCTAATTTTGTTTTTCGTTATGAAAGATTGTTACTATTTAGTGCATCCAAGATGATGAGTTTTTAAAATAGCGGAGAGCTGTAAAAACTTTAAAGGAGATCTATAGTCATTGAGTGGTTCAAAACATTATCTATTATACTAAAAAATACAGCCTCTAAATTTAATGGGGCTGTATCCATAAAAGCTATGTATTACCCACTCAGCCATATGTACAAAATCATGCTGCATTAGAAGCCGGATGTGAAGTTGTATTCAAAAAAATGTCAGTTAATGCAATCGAGTATGTTGCGGGAATTCGAGAAGATCCTAAATATCAAGCCTCATAAATTTGAACATCAAAACAAGATTTTCATATTCCTAACTGAACCCATTTGTATTTACAAAGTTCCATGCCATGAAACATCCTTGGCCCAGTTCCAATTGCAAGGAAACTGTAAGGTGGTGGTGGTGCTATTTAGTAATCCAATTAGCTAGACAGAAAACCTAATCGAGGACGGCACGTCATCAGCATCATCATCACCCACGTCATCATCATCTTACCAGTAGTGTATACTAATCCTTCAAATCAGACATTTGTTACAGTCCGGTTGTATTGATGACGTCATTGATCTGTTACGGCATCATGCTCCGTTTGTGTTAAATGATCACCGTCTCTTATTTAGGTTACAAAAACAGGTACTATAGTATATAATTGATTAGTTTTTTATAAAATTAATTTTATAATTGATTGATTGATTCTGGTTCCGCCACATCTTACTCAGATGACTCTATATAGATGTCCTAAGCATAAATGAAATAATGATTATATAAGACTACTTATGAAACTTTTTTTCTTCCAAAGTCATTCCACTAATTACTATTAGTAACACTTACGAAGAAAGTCGCTAAATTGTATTGTAATCAAATGCCATAAATTTCGTGTTTAGGTCATTCAATCTTCATCCTTTAATTCTAGTATTCACAATAGTAGAATCAAGGTTGAGTGTTTGAAAGATCGAATGTTTGCGATAAATTAATTCAACGAATTGTATATTAGTCCACAACAAAATATGCAACATACTTGAATCAAGAATGCACAATACAATGAAGCAAAGCCAAAAACAATTACGCGAAAAACAAAACATAAAACTTTTTCAAAGAAATATCATGGAGCATCTTTGGCACCAACAACAATAACAAAAAAAATAGTTTATAAATAATTTAGTATGTATTTTTATTATTTTTATATTTTTATATTGTTGTTTGTATTTTTATTTTAACTAATGAAAAATTAGTGGTCCGGAAAAATTAAAAAAATCAACAAACCATCAACATAGGGTATCCAACCCACCATGGCTGCATACTTACCAAATTGGGAAAGCTTACCACGCCAATATACGGGTATGGAGTTAAGATCAACATAGATCCATTATTTGTCATAGATCCAATGAATCAATCTCAACCATCTATTTTTTCATCAAAAATAAAAAAACTCACTTTCCACCTCTTTTTTAAAAATAAAATATCTTACAAACGGTAAATCGTCACACGGCAAAAAATACACCATCGCGACGAGTAATTTTTTATGTTTCAGTAGACGGGTGACACGATATACTTTCGAGGAACTTTTTTTCGATTTTTTTTTCAGTCACGAATTGCGAAAATCATATATGATTCGTATAACGAATCATATATGATTCGTATAACGAATCATATATGATTTCATAAAATCATATATGATTCATATAACAAAAGTATGAGTATCCTCACAATTAACTCAAAGTACATAAGAGGTATTGCAAACCCGGTACCGGGAGAATAACCCACAAAATATTCAAACAAGACTATCCTACTAAAGGTATCATATGTGATATAAAAAGATAGCAGCAACATTTGTATAGAACAGATATGTTCAAACTTCAAGTGTTGTAAACGTAGTCACATACAAAATACCGCAACAAAAAGGCCACACGCGGCCGCGGTATAAAAAGCACCATAACTGGCCAAACTATAAATAGACATGGTCTTTTAATTACAAAAGAAACCGCAAGGTCACATGCGACCAAGGGGGAAAAACAAATACAACTACAAAACAGCATCCCTAGCTTCATCATCCAACTTGGAAAATGCAAGATCACTTCCGGCTGAAGCATCGATCTGTTCCTCACCTTCTGGCCCCAAAGCAACGTTCTTTGGAACCACATCCACTAAGTCAGGATTCTCATAATCCTGGACGGAAACAGAAGGACCAGGATGGGGAACGATGACCACGGTAGATAGAACATTGGTAGCAGGAGTCACAACCGGAGGCTCAATCAAAACCTCAGCGGACAAAGGATGATCTAAGGAGACAAATACGTCTTTTAAGAGAGGGAGACGCTCAATAAGATTTCTTTCCATCTTCTTCACCCTTCCGCGACAAATATCCAAAGCAACGGACAATGCTTGGCTCCCAATAACGACCCTATCCTGCTTATGATGAACGGGAACCATCAGTTGACTCGCATCAGGTTGAAGATCAGTCATACCTAAGGCCTCAGCCACGGCATCATCCAAGCGGAGAAGATCCATAATATCCCACGTACTGGCATCCTTCTTGTTGGATAGTTCATGAAGAAGCGGAAAGTTAAGGTCATGGAGATCACGGACAGCAGAATTAAAATCAGCCTCCGCGGAAGGAATATAAGCTTCAAGATCAGTTAAACATCTGCCAGCTTATCCGTGCTCAAAACCAGCGGCTAAACCCTCCTGCATTCCTTTCTCTATCGCACGACCAAAAGCATGTCCAAGAGCCTCCATGTACTCAGTTGAATTAAGACACTTAACCACAAGAAGTTTCATCCCATGAGTCAGTAACCATCTTCACCCTGCAATGACATTGAGAATGTGCGGATGGAAACTCTCTTGAAAGCGCATACAACACCGGGTAAAATCAGAATCAATCTCAGCTAACCTAGTCTCGAGAGGTCTCATAAGGTTATCTTGGAATTCCTCTAACTGTTCCAGGCTTCCCTCATACATCTCCAGCTTCTCACGGAGATCCGTGGAAGAAGTCTCCAGCTCGTGCACCTAAAAAATACATGTATGTATATATGAGAGGAGGAAAACACAGAATTAGGAAGAGAACAGTTAAGGACAGAAAACTATACCTGATTAACAAGACTTTGATTTTGAGACTTCAAAGAAGAAGAGGATACTCCTAAGTCAGCAAGCTCATGATCCTTTTCAACAACGGTAGACTCAAGGCTCGTCACTTTTAACTTCAAGGAATCACATTCTTGCTCAAGGAGGACGTTGTGTTCCTTGGTGGAAGCAACTTCGCCTCGAAGTGAATTCTCGGAGGCCTCAAGAACGGAAACCTGGGCACGGAGTTGGGATACCTCCATAGACTCTTCCGTTGCCTTCAATAATTGGGACTTCAACTCTTTAATCTCCTTATCTCTTGCCGCCAACAAACAGTCTTTTTCCTCAGTAAGTGATTTCCATTTCCTTTTCTCCAAAATGTTGTACTCCGCACGCATTCTTACCTCGGAGCTCAAACTTAAATTGCGGGCGGCAGATACATTAAACTCAGCAAATAATTGCTCGTGATCCATTCCGCGAACAGTTTTGAAGAAAGCAGGAGGAGTAAAATGATCAATCATATTGGCACAAGAATGGCCATCATTAAGCTCAAAACCCTTGGTCACGGTCCACTCAGGAACATAAATTTCCTCGAAACCAGCACCTACATACTCCTCCGCACGAATACTCCCGGCGGCAAAACCACTACCGGACCTTCCTGTAAAGAGACTAAGAGTACGATCCGTCTTCTCAGATGAGCTAGAAGAACCAAAAACGGACGGACGTGGCGCACTCCTATCTTTGCTAACATCAGCAGGAATAGCAACTATGGTAGCAACAGTAGCAACAGTGGTGGCCTCAGTCATAACCGGAGCAGCAGACCTGACAAGGGAATCAACTTCAGGATCCGCAGATTTAGCGCCTGAGTGATGAGAAGAATCAGAGAGGACTACGAACCTTGTGGAGGGACTTACGGTTCGCAAGGAAGGACCAGCCACAGAGTCAGTGCGGTCTTCGCCCTCCTCCAAAGGTGAAGCTGCCATAGACAAAGTAATAAAGGGTAAGGTAGGAAGAGCTGGGACACCCTGTTCTACCAACAATAGAGAATCCTAGAGCAACCTGTTAAGAACACTAGGGGACTTACCTCCAGTAGCGGAGCCACCAGTGGTTCCATAATCAGCTCTCAACCTTTTAGGTGGATGGGAAGTGGCAGGTGTCCCCTCACCCCCGCGGGTTACTCTCTTTTTCTTTGAACGTTTGGGCGCAGAAATTTTAGTTTCAACATGCTCAGTGACAGGCACGGTTGACTCAACATTGTCCTGACCACCAACGGAATCAAACCCCTGATCTTCACCTTCACCAACACTTGCATCTCCAACAAATTCCCTTTCCACACTAGCCGACAACTCTCTGGAGGAACGAACCACTGAGGTCGGAAGTAGGGTCACGGTGCGATGTTTAGCCACCGTGACAATAGGCCTTTCATTTTTATCTCTGGCTCTTTCAACAATCCTCACCTTACGAGGGTCAGCGGTACGGATAAAAGCAGTCAAATCCATCTCTGCAAAGGGAAACAAGGAAAAAGGATAAGGAAACAAGAAAAATAGAAAAAACAAAAACAATAATCAAAGTAAGTATAGAAAATAAAAACCACCCTCTCCATTCTCATACTCAAAGCGGGGATAAGTATCTTTATTCAAAAGGCAATTACGGCTTATGCCAACCCAGCAAAGAAATTCTTCTGGGAACCTAAGGAACGGAGAGGCTTGAGCAATAAGGGCATTAATATGCTCCATATTATATTCAGAAGGGGCAGGTGCTCGATCTTTAACAATATTGGAACCCGAAACCAACTAAACCGAGCGTTAGCAGGAACCACAAACTCATCAACCCAGAAAATATGATCATTCCAATTCTTCACGGAATCTAAATTCTTGGAATAACAAGCACGGACGTTTGGGCGCTTAGTAAACCCAAACCAACCATTTTTGTAATTGTGTGTGTAGAAGTAACGGAACAAACTAACATTAGGTTCAATGTTACAAACGCGGCACAAGATTTCAAAATGTGAAACCTTGGCAGATCTAAACACGGACAATTGGGAAAATGGAATGCGGAAATGGGTGAGAATAGACAATAAGAAGGTAGAAAAAGGAATACATAGTTGGCATAATCGAAGAATCGGGTATACATTCCAACTTTACCATCCGGTCTTTCATGCATAGTAGAGTCGGAGCTTGGTAATTAAGGATGAATTTCCTCAGGAACAAAATATTTTGCACAAATAGCATCAAGGTCTTCTTGTGTAAGAGCACATTTGAGGGATGTAATACTGCCCATAATAAAAGAGAAGCAAAGAGATTAACCTGAATCAAAACGAACTGGTAGAATAAGGGAGGGTGTGCAACTAGAAAACCTTGAAATCTATCAACAATGGTGGAAAAGTGAAAGAGATGAAAAAAGAAACAGTAGGACATGAATCGACTATTTATACCCATGGTGTATTTAAGTCGGGTAAAGGTAAGATGATGACACGTGCCAAGACACTTCCCAATCAACGATACAAAGGAAAAGTAAAAAGATAATGATAACAGCTGGACATGGGACCCAGGCAGTCAAATCACGAAGAAGATAAAGGGCCACGAAGAGCCCACGTAACCAACGACAAACTGCCAAAACGACGCAAATAGACGCGGAACAAAAGAGGAACAAAAAAAAATCAGATCACGGAAATCTAGTCTAGTAATACTCACCGCAGGCTATAATCGTACCGCGTATAGTAAGCAAACTAGACTGGGGGGACTTGATGACGTATAGTATGAGCACCAAGCTTACTAGGCTTAGTTCATAATATACGCATATGGGCCCAGGCCCAATATAACAAATAGCCGGACTGCTAAGCCTGACAAGGGCCACGCCCCGGATATTTCAAAGACGCACGTGAGTATCTTCAAAGTCGCACCCGTTGCATCTCCGCGGACAAACACTGACCGCTGAAGAACACTCGCATCCGCATACACGATTACACGTGGACCCTTGCCCGACAAGGGACCCACTCCGGCCACCAACAGATACAAGCGAAATACTAGGAAACCCTAGTATTGGGCTTGCCTATAAATAGGGGTCGTTTCACACCCCAAAAAGGTACATTATGTCCTATCATTAATACACACACGCCGGAGCTTAATCGCAGGGTCCGACCTGCGGTAAATCTAACGGTTTACTCTCATTTGTGCAGATTATCTCTCCGTTACTTGGATTAGTACAAGGCCTACATCACAGCCCATTCATTGGCCCAACCCAATAAACGATCTAGCCCCTATTCATCCCATACACAGTTTTTGTACTAACATCCACAGTAAGTAATACGAGGAGTTGTTTTTATAATATAGGTAGATAAGATACAAAAGTTGAAAAAACACATGAACCACTTGTTTTTATAGGTGAAAGCTAAGCCAATTCTTAGGATGGGATAAAAAATTTCCACAAGGAAACTTGTTATTGACTACCGTTTACACATTAACATTGACTTAGAAAAGTAGAGGGTTCTGTGTTATACACATGATGATTACTTTTCAATAGATTTTGATAAATAAACAAACATTAATAATGTCGTCTACTTCCTCCAAAAATATTACATGTGATCAAATTCGCATTTTTGCTAATGTGCTTATGATCCTTCTTTTTGTATTACCGCTTACGAATGCTAGTCATTTCAACAAAACGTTAGAAGCTAAGGCTCTAGCGGATTGGTTGGGTATAAATGATTCATATCATTGCACTTGGTATGGAATCACATGCAATGAAGCAGGAAGCGTCATTTCAATAGATTTAAACTGTAAGTATGGTTCTGGTCCATTTGATCTCGGAAGCCTTGACTTCTCTTCATTACCGAACCTTATTCGCTTTATGATCAGAAACTGCTACATTAAAGGAAGCATTCAAGAGCATATTGGTATGCTATCAAATCTTGCCCATCTTTCACTTCGCGGGAACAATCTAAATGGTACGTTACCTGTTTCAATCACTAATCTCACAAAATTAGTAGAACTTGATCTTTCTGGAAACAATTTTAACAGTACTATCCCATCTCAGATAGGTAATTTGAAAAGTTTGATTCTTCTCGATCTTAGTGATAACCAATTTAGTGGTCTGATCCCTTTATCTTTTGGTTCCATGGTTAATCTCACCTACCTGGTTCTTAGTCATAACCAATTTACTAGTCCCATCCCTTCATTTCTTGGTTCCATGGTTAGTCTCACATACTTGGATCTTAGTCATAACCAATTTACTGGTCCCATCCCTTCATCTCTTGGTTCCATGGTTAATCTCACCTATCTGGACTTGAGAACAAATAAACTCAATGGCTCCATCCCGCAAGAACTAAGTAACTTGCAAAAGTTAGAGGAACTGACCCTTGGTGACAACGATCTTGGTGGTCATATACCTTCAAGTTTTGGTAATCTACGTGCACTAAAATTTTTAAACCTTGGCATCAATCACATTAGTGGTCCTATTCCTCTAAAAATAACAAATTGGAAGTACTTAGAACATATCGACCTATCTAAGAATCGTATGACTGGAGTTGTCAAAACGCTAAAAGCCTGCACCAAGTTAAAATACTTGGACCTTAGTAGCAATAATTTTGTTGGAGAAGCACTTCGTCAACAGGACTTCTTTTATTTAAATTTCTTAAATCAGTCTGAGAATCATCTCACCACAATGGTCCCCACTGATCCTCCGAATACAGCCTTGTCAAACAGACTATTTCACCATTTGATCATTATTCTTCCGGTCATTGTTGGGATTTGCTTCTTACTTCTTGGTTGTGTTTGCTGCCATCGTCACAAGGCTACCAAGGATAAAATCGAACTGCAAACTATAAGACATGGAGATGTGCGCTCGATATTGAATTATGATGGAACAATTGCATATAAAGATTTCATCAGCGCCACAGAGGATTTTGACCTCAAACACCGCATCGGGACTGGTGGTTATGGTAGTGTTTATGAAGCGAAACTACCTAATGGAAAAATATTTGCTTTGAAAAAACTCCATCGGTTTGAGGCTGAGCAACCAACAATCAACCAGAGTTTCGAAAATGAGGTTAAAGTGTTAACCAACCTAAGACACAAAAACATTGTGAAACTTTATGGCTTTTGTTTGCATAACAATTACAACTTCCTTGTATATGAATACATGGAAAAGGGGAGCCTGTTTTGTGCGTTGCGCGATGATGAACTCGCTGTTAAACTGGATTGGATGAAGAGGGTGAACATTATAAAAGATGTCGCACATGCGTTGGCTTACATGCATCATGATTGCATTCCACCTATCGTTCATAGAGACATATCAAGCAACAACATTCTTCTAAACTCAGAAATGGAAGGATTTGTTGCCGACTTTGCACATGCTCTTATGCTTCTTAATTTTCTATTAAAACTTTGATAGCATTAATTTGGTATGTGTGATCATACAGAACTTGCATATAGCATGAATGTGAATGAAAGATGTGATGTTTATAGCTTTGGAGTGGTTGCTCTTGAAACAATTGGAGGCAAGCATCCAGGAGACCTCTTGTCATCACTCAACAATTTTACCAGTCGTGGCACAATGCTGGAAAATATTTTGGACCAATGACTCCCTTATCCGACCAATGTTTGTCCCAAAGTTATGGATCTATGATTGGATATACCAAAAAAACAGTGAAATAAACTAATGTTTTATTGATTTGTCATCATTGTAATTATTTACAAGTTGTTCTATTTATACATAGTGAATAGTCACGATTGAAGGGTCGTGATGGTTCGAATGAACCAACAGTTATGACCTTTCGTAAATAACTGTCATATAACCGTTTTTTGTAACTAACTACTGTCTTTGACTTTCCAGCAGATTGGGATTAACCCAACATTCTCCTCCTTAATCACAATCGCCTTGTCGTAGATTTTTAAGTCCAATGAGTTGTCTCGTTGTTAGAAACTTAATCTTCAATATCTTTGATTCTTGTGCGGTAGTCTCGCATAACTCCACTTGGTCTTTAATTCTTTTGTAGTCGTTTTACACAACTCCATTTAGTCTTTGTTCTTGCTTCCTTTAACACTCACTGTAACATTGATCGAATTTTGGAATTTTCTGCACTCCCTGTGGTTTCTGCACTCCCTGTGCTTTCTACACTCACTCACTGTGGTTTCTACACTCACTGCAGTTTCTGCACTCTCTGCGATTTCTGGTTGTATTATTTCTTTTCAGTTTTAGTCACCATAAGCAATGTTGGCTCTAAGTCTTCTTCAATAAGATTGGACTGTTCTCTGACTTGATTCTTGCGTTTGTTTGGACATTCATAGGCATAGTGTCCAAGTTTGTGACATCGGTAACATGTGACTTGAGATTTGTCTCTTGTATCTTCTTCAAAAGACGCTCGTTCTTCCCTTTTAGATTGATAATTGTTCTTGTCTTGTTCTCGGCCTCGAGACTGGTTAAATCTTCCCCGACCACGTTCTCTAAAAGGTTTTCCTTGGCCTTCATGTCGTGTGAACATCAAACTCTCTTGACTGTCCACTGGTATTTCCTTCTTACTTTTAAGTCTTTCTTCAAATGTCTTCAATCTTCCGATTGCTTCGTCTACTGACATCTCGTCTAAATCTGAGTATTGTTCAATAGATGCAACAATCTGAAGGAATTTGTCGGGTACGGCATTTAATAATTTTCGTACGACAACGGAATCTTCAATTGTGTGCCCTAGACTAACAGCTTTGTTTACTAGTGTTTTTAATTTTCAGGTGAAGGTGTCAATTGTCTCGTCTTCCTTCATATGTAACATCTCAAAGTCGGATTTGAGTGTTTGTAATCTTGCTTGTTGGACTCTTTGTTCACCAATGTGTCTAGTTTTCAAAGCATCCCATATGGCTTTCGCGGTTTTGTGCTTTGATATTTGAAGAAATTGTTCTTCGGGTAAGGCTTGGTAAAGAAATGCGATAGCAGTCTTATCCTTCTTGTTTTCTGATTGAGTCATCTCTAGCGGCTCTATCATTTCCCATAAACTATTCGCTTCGAGAATGATTTGCATTCGAACTGCCCATGATGAGTAATTCGACGGTTTTAGCATCGGACATTGGAATTGAGTTGTACTTATAGTACTTACTTCTTTCTTTGAACTATCTCCACTTTCTTTTGTCATATGTCTATGATATTGTATAATTCTCCAAATGAAATATCTAACACTAAGTGTGTCGAAATTTCTCTTTCTAGTGAGCTCTTTTGTTTTGTGCCTTACAGGCTATCAATAACTTACGGGGGACTAATTTTTCAAAAAAAACTATCCCTGGAGATTTTATATTTGAAGTTGAATACCCTAAGGTTAATTACTCCTTAAGTTATCCTTTGTAATATAATAAGCAGTGTAATCACTAGGTTACTATATTTATCTACGGGTTTAGAAAAGGATACTAACTTAAACTAAGGGAGTAACTTTTCTAAATAAAACTATATCTATAAAAAAAACTGGTATAGATTGTAAATAATAAAAGGTGGAGGGGTTAATTGGTTTATTTTGAAACCTGATGGGTATTATAACCCGGTGACCCTTTTTCTTTTCCTTTTTCGATGCTAGTGTAACTGCGCCTCTTTTTTTTCCTTTTGGGAGAGACCTTTGGATCTTCTTCTTCCTTTTCTCTGTGGTGGTTAAGTGCCGATTATATGACCGGTTTAACCGTTCTTCTTCTCCACTGTTGTGTTCTGAACCACTGATTCCCTTGATTTGTTGTGCGAAATTAGGGTTTCGCAAAAACAATTGGGATCTTAAAATTCGTCCAAGATTTGGGCGTTCGTGGATAACCTGAATCAATTAATGATTCGATTAAGGGTGCGATACTTGTTTACTTCAAAAAGGTGTGTTCGTTCCTTTTTTCTTGATGATTTGATTTTTTGCCCCTTGATGATGACTTATGTTATCCGTTCGTGGTTTTTCTGTTTTGAATCTGTTTTCGGATTTGATGTTCTTGAAAAAAGAAAAACTGGAACTTTTTGCAAATTGTGAAACCACTTTTTGTTGCCGGTTGATTTTAATCCCCGGGTGACCTAAAAGTTGGGTTCCTCTTGATTCGAGTGTTTGATAAACACACGAAATGATTTCTGATTGTTGTTGTTCAATCGGGTTTTGCAAAAGTTTTTTTTGCCAAAAACAGAATAGTCTTTATTGATTCAAAACCGGAACAAAAATGGTATATGATGATTTTGGTTTGTAGCCAAACAAGCTCTAATGCCAAATGTTTGTCCCAAAGTTATGGATCTATGATTTGATATACCAAAAAAACAGTGAAATAAACTAAAGTTTTATTGATTTGTCATCATTGTAATTATTTACAAGTTGTTCTATTTATACATAGCGAATAGTCACGATTGAAGGGTCGTGATGGTTCGAATGAACCAACGGTTATGACCTTTCGTAAATAACTGTCATATAACCGTTTTTTGTAACTAACTATTTGTTTGTAACTGTCTTTGACTTTCCAGCAGATTGGGATTAACCCAACAACCAATAGGCTAATTGAGAAAGAAATCATCCGTGTTGGGCATGTGGCATTGTCATGCGTTCTCAAAGATCCAAAGGCCCGACCAACAATGAGAGAAGTTTGTCGGGAGTTATCACGTTGAGGGCCTCCTTCAGTCTATGAGCTCATATCTTAATTCGTCATTTTGAGAAAAACCACTATAGTTATCTTTTTGTCATGAATGTGTTTATATTAAACATGCATGCTTAGTTCATCTCATTTTAAATAATGTCTTGCAA
>BQNB010008838.1:0-37931 GCA_026074375.1 Tanacetum coccineum
TTACATAAACAGACTTAACTAGACAAGGCCAGTACTAACTATAGTACTGCTAGACTTAACTTAGTACTGGCAGACTTAGCTATGTCTACCAGACTTAACTCTATAACTACCAGACTTAAGGCTGTTTACAATAATTCCTAATATCTTCTGTTAATTTGCTTGCGTGGGTTAAAGTGTCTTGAATTGATTGTAGTCACCAACCAAACCCGTGCCAGTATCTCAGGCTGAAACCCCCCCTTTACCTGGTAGAATTAGGATTAGAACTAACATAGGATTAGCATAGGTTTGACTTAGATTATAATAAACTTAGATTAGATAACTGAAATATAAATAAACTGATAGATTTTACCTCGCTTCAAGTGTTCGACACCCTACTTACTATGAATCTACCACCGACCGGGTACACTGCCCGTTAAAGTGTTGTTTTTGGTTAAGTCGGCAAAATATAAATTTAAAACTTGAACTATCATAAATAAACACCACATAACGACACATTAAGTTTTTGGCGCCGCTGTCGGGGAGTGAAAATTAATCTTTATTTTTATTTTATTTTTTGTTTTTTGTTTTTTAACATTAGATCTAACCCTTATGAGTAGTGTAATTTAGAATATTTTATATTCCTGCTTGTTTGCTCTCTCTGTTTGTGTAATACGGTGTATTCAGTTCACTGAATACGACGTATTGATTATTTTATAGTTTTTCTAGCAAGATTGTTACAGGATGGACGATCCGAACATTACTATGGAGGAATACATCAGGCTCGAGGAAGAAAAGCTCGAAAACGTGGTAAAATGTTTAACTGGGAAACTGCTAAGTATGGTAAGATCTGGTATGATGAAGACATTCATAACCTCAGATCTGTTGAAACTGAATTCCCAGCTATAGTGTTTAATGACACGTTAACATCTGAAGCAGCACTCTCGTATGAGCCTACGGTAAGTTCTCTTAACAACGATGAAATTGACTTTAAAATTTCGTTTGAAGACTCCGACGATGAAGATTACATGGTAATTTTTGACAAAAACTCGTTTTCTTATAAAATTATTTCTACCAATGATTTGAAAACGGATTCGGAAAACGATAATGAAAAAGTGAATTTGCCTTCACTTCCATCACCTGAGCCTACGATCAGTTGTTTTGATGATTTAGACTTCTTTAAAGATTTTGAAAATGAATTTCCAGCCATTGTTTACAATGATGCTCTAACGTCTAAATCAGATTTCTTAACTGAACTTACTGTAAGTCCTCAACATATCGATGAATTTAATTTGAAAGATGAAACATCATTTTTCGAATGTGATGAAGAGGAACAAAATGTTTTATACTTTAATGATCTATTTTCTTTTAACGTAATTTATCCTGATGATTCAAAATCAGATGAGGACAATGATGATGATAAAATCGATATTGAGCACTCTTCGGGGGATTTATCTGTCAAACCATTACCTGATGAAATAAATACCGATGATGGTGCTTATGCACATGGGTCAAATAAGCTTTTGGAAACAAGTCATGATACATCTAATAAATTTTTCAAAACTGAAATTTTTATCAAGAAATTAAATTTTAATATCATGACTTGTAATTATATTATCAACGGGATGCTATTAAATCTTATTAAGAATTTATATGTGCCATTTGGCATCCCGTTCGACCCTAAATTTTTTTATAAGGATGGGATTAAATTGGGGCAACTCTAACTTAATGACTTTTCTGTAAACAAAAGTGCTTGCCGGGAGACAACCCGGAATGTATTTTCAATTTTTATCGAGTTTGTCTTCCCAGATTTTCTATATGGCGTATCCAAACCCCATGGATATAGCGTATCGACTATCTGGACGTTATCCACTCTTTATTTTTAGCACAGTCTATACGGTGTATTCGTTAAACGAATACAGCGTAATCGATACAGGTATCAATACGGCGTATTTTGAGTCTAACCAAACGAATACACAGAGGTAGTATTGCATTTGTTTTCTGAGAATTTATACAGGACCTCGCTGGAACAAAAATGACGACGTTGGTGGAGTATCTACAAGTCTGGAAGTGTTGGAGTCTTAAAATTTCAAGACGGCTGATCAACACACGATCTTGCTCACAAACTCAATGGAGAAATCTACCGAGCAAAACATCAAGGGAGTTTCTCATTCTAATTCTTTTTAATTCCCATATTTAATGTTTTATATATACAACGATAACGTTGTATAATTCAAGTGGGGGGATGGAATTAGATTGTTTACTTGTCCTATTTTCACACTAAAATGCTTAAATTATGCTCAAATTTAAAAAAAATTCAAGCATACTTTTGTGAAATTACTTGATACATAACCAGCACACAATAACCCTTGTTAGATATTGTGAGGATTTAACCTTATCCGTTTCCAAATGTTTAACCAAATTCCACAAAATATAAGTGTGCCGGTGATGTAGTAGACTTTAGAACTTGGCTTGGTATATCTATTCGAGACCGCAATAATGAGTACTATGGATTTAGATGGAGTAACTTGTTTAAATTGGTAAATTTTAGGATTACACCCAAATCGCCTTTACATGTTGCTTATTAACTAACTACACTGGTTAGTTAACCCCCGTATAAACCTTTTGTTTACTCTCATTTTAAGAGTAAGATACCCCTAGAAAAACCTGTAGAGCCAATCCTTTAGGAACTACACCAATTATTTGTTTTGTTACACCTTTACACCTTAGCATACCCTGTCAGATTAAGTTTATTTTATAGTTGCTATTCGCTTAAAGTGTAAAATTTGTATTTCCTGAGTCTTGTGTCTATTTTGGTACGGTTGGAAGAAATTTGCACATCGCAAATGGTTACATTACTCTTAGCATTTAACGCTTGATTTTAGTTTAACTCGAGCTTCAAGTCAATGTTTATCCCGAACTTTAAATTATATTTTCTAATTTTATAGAATTCATTTTATAATTTTTAGTCGATTTAGTAAAAATCATCGCTTTAAATATTCGCGAGTCGAGCTTTGGATATTTATTCGTTCTAGCGATCGAGAATTCAAAATTCTACATTTTTGCATTCGAGAGTCTTATTAGTTTAGTTTAGAACTATTTTTTCGACTTTTTCTGCGTTTGGCTCGATTACTGAGGTCAAAATAGGTTTATACCAATTTATAACAAGTTATATCAATTGTTTGGAAAAAGCGAGATTTAAGTGATACAAGTTTTAAAATATAATTAATAATAATAATAAAAATTTAAAACCAAACAATCCCCCTTGTTGACTCAATATAAGCTCTAAACCTAAACACCTCTTATTTCCCTTGTTACTCTACAAAACATGACTCCAAACACCACTTTTATATAACTTTGTTTTCCCGTTAACTAACAAAAACAAAAAACATAGGGCCCATGTGTAAACTTTATACCATCATTTTTTTTATCGATATAGCCGAACATAACACACAGAGTACAACATTCAAAAATAAAAAAATTGCTTTCTTCTCCATCCTTCCCTTACTGTGTTCGAACGACACAACAAGAAAACCACCACCATCATCACTAAAAATTCAATTAATCGCTCTTATTCACTCTTAAATCATTCCTACATAAACCCCCATCACTCTTTTCAAATAAAATCAACCATGCATCAAGTTACTCATGTTTTTGATTTTCTTGATTTTTAATCTTGAAGGGTTTTGATCAAATTGGGTATAATTGGTGTTGCAATGGTTCAAGATTAAGTGTTTCTAACAAGTTTGGTGAAACAAATCAAGAATTTCGGGTCTTTTTTTAGGTTTGTGGGGTTCGGCCAAGGTTAAGAAACCATAAGGGTTTATGGTTTTGATCTTCAAACTATTCCATTGTATCTTTGTAATTAATCCATAGGTAGTTTTGTGTTGATTTGATTAAATATTGTATACATGTATTTGATCTTATATCGAGAATCCATAGATTGTGTTGCATGCCGTGTTTTGAGGTAGATTGTTGGTTTGAGGTATTAGTGGAAGGAGATAGGCTAGCTAGGAGTATTTGTGAAGTTGTTGTGGTGTGAAAATAGCGTTTGGATGTGTTTTGAAACGGGTCGTTTAATGCAGAAAATTACGAGTCGAGTTTGGGTGAGTCAAATTTTTAAAACTGAAATTAGTCTTAGAATTATGATAGAGGACGTTCCAAGATTCGTTTCGATATAAGGCACGACCCGTAACTCTCAAAAACGAAGATTTGGCGGCCAATTGAAGTTGAGAAAATTATTAAAAAATTCATTCAGCACTATATAAAATAATACTAGTTACATGAAGAAAATTCGAAAGGGCATGTTCGTCATTTTGGTCCGTTGCGGCCTTCGGCCGAACATTATAGTTGTTCCGGAATCGCCGTTTTACTTTCTCGCGTTGCTAACTAAGTCATATAGATGCCTAATGGCGGGCTAAAAATAAAGCTAAAATATGACGCGTTTTTTTTTTAAAAAAAGAGTAGTTACTGCAGAAACTTGCAGGGGTATTTTGGTTATTTTCTGTCGAGTTTTGGGTCTCGGCTAAAAGTAAAAAGTTGTTCGAAACGTCGTTTTACATCAAAATGCTTTAGAGTCCGAGTCATGAAAACGCAATTTAGCTGGTCAAAAAGCTTAAAAATAAGTTCTGCGTTTTTTTAGTTACATAAGACCTAAGAAAATGGTATTTTTGTCATTTTCTGTCGAGTTTCGAGTCTCGAGGTAAAACTAAAAAGTTGGTTCAGAATGTGTTTTACTTTTTTGACAGTGCTAGTTATGTTTTATAGTGCTTTACGACAGTCCGTTTTGATGGAGTCAAACTTAGGAAAAACTTATATTAAAAGTTAAGATGGCGATAATTTTTTGATAGGGTCAATTAGTGTTAGAGAAACATGGGATAACGGCCGTAAAATTACCTTTACTTAGACTATATACGGCACTAAAAAGTAGGACATAATGATAAGTGTGAATACTCATATCAATTTATGCTTATAACTACACAATTAACCCCAAAACAGACAAAATTGAAATCATATGCTTGTATTTAGTGTTTTGTGTATGAATGTATGGATTTATCAAAAATCACAGTAAACAGTACAAAAATCGGGCAGAACGACACGAGAATCAGAAGAGTACAAAAGAACCAAAGGAATCAAAATAGCCGGAAGCAGAAGAAAGACATAAGTCAAGCCTCAGTCAAATACCTGGTCTAAAATGGTCAAATCAATTGTCAAACCAAAAGTCAATCATAGGCCACAAAATTTTTCCATTTAAGCCCTTCACTTGTAGAAATAATACACTAAATGGTCCATAAGGCCTAATTGGGCTCTCCCGGATCCTTAATGCCCAAAACCATAGCCGACTCTCTTTTTCATTAAACCTCCAGGGAAACATTCCTAACAAATCCTAAAACATTGTTTATCACTAGAAAATTGAGAAAATACATAGAAATGGGATGAAAATGCAAGAAGGACAAAGATCAAAAGTTTTTTATCATTCAGTTATAAAACGTGGCACCAAGTCCCTTTTACTCGATTCTTCATAACTTTTCCATTTCAATTAGCCAGGGTAAAACAAAGGGTTTTTTTGATATTAAAGGGTACAGACGACTATTTAGTGCTTACAACAATGGCTAGGGAATATTATAGTATAATCATTTGTTTTACTTAAACCTCACTCAAGTCTAAGCCACGTCTGCAATGGTTAAAAGCACAATAGTGATGGGTTTTTGTGCTTAATTACTCACAAAAGAAGCACAACTTGTCACATCATGGAATGCACGCTTGCGATCTCATTAGATACCACAACATAATGATCAACGGCTATCATTTACTCTCCAATGATTAAAGAATCCAATGGTGATGATTGATTAAGGCTGGGAATCCAAGGCAAGCCTAGAAGCTTCAGCTTGGCACTATAAATAGGCCTCACCTCTCACACACACGAAAGGGGGGAGAGATTTTAGTAGCTTTTAGTCTAGCTTAATTTCGTATTTTTTTCTTAAATGTAATTTTCTTAAATGTTTTGTAATCTTTTTTTTAAGTAATGTAATCAGTATCTTTTATTAATGAAATTAAGTTTAAAGCTCTTTAAATCTTACTTTTAAGCTCTCATTTAAATTCTCAATTATTACTGTACTTGTTTCTTATAGTGCTATTATGCTCATATTAAGCTTTTCAGTATATATTCGCTGAAATAGAGCATCATTTATTTCAGTATTAATCATATCTAAATCTTAATTCAGCTTAAGTATTGATTTACCTTTTTCTGTGGATTTTGAGGCTTTTGGAAGGGGATCTAACTTGGAAGTCGATCCATGGACTTTTTCCATAGCCTTATTATTTAAGCTAGGGCAGCTTGTAGCTGGCACTTTGGGGACCATCTTGTTTAGCTTAGAGGTGTCTTGTTGTAAATGTTTCTCATTTTAATACATTTTATTCTAGCTTAAAATAGTTTCTCTATTTGCTTTCTATGCTTTTTTGCTTATTCAGTTCTGCTTACTTATTGCTTATTTATGTTTTTATCTAGCTTATTAATCATTTTAGACTTTCTCTTTTTGATCAACATAGATTAGTTCATTGTTTTATAAGTACTGTTCACTACAAAATCTAAAAAAAACAACAAAATATTAGATTAGAATAGATTAGATCTTTGAATTCTAGTTATTCAAATGTTAGATCATGTTAAGTAAATTATGTTATAAAGCTAGTAATATCCTGATGTGAAGTTTAATAAGTAGATTCAATCTTTTTAAAGTTTTTCAAAGTGTCAATGTTGAAAGGGGTGTTTGCGCATTAGCACTTTTTGACCTATATCAAATGTAACATTTTTTTGTGCAAACACGTGAGTCAGTTTCTCATTTCATAAATAATCTTAGGAAGTGATAGTTCAAAGCTTCAGTTTGATGATTTTCAAATGTTTTATGGCTTATAATGATGACTCCCGGAACCAGGGTACTTTTAGGGTTAAAGTTAGATGGCTTATTTTTGAGATAGGGACTCTAGGCTTTGATTGTGCTTAAATCTAGTTTTAACACACTCATTTGAGAGTGTATAGAGTAGTGGTAACCCTTAAGGAAGCCTGCACTTTTAGTCTTTGTGGTATTGCCAATTGCACCAGCAGTACTAACATAAGTTAGTACTGCTGATATTTAAGCCCCAATTTAAGCCAGCAATGTTAGGATTTAGTAGCTTATCTTTTAGTAGTTTATAGTTTAGTTTAGCTTAATATAGATTATGACTTACATTTTATTTTCTAGCTTAATTCAGCTGTCAAAGTCACTAAAAAACCTGAAAAATACAAAAACAGTAGGTTAAATATTTAGTTTCTAAAATCTGAATTCTAGCTTAAGGTAGTAGTTTTTATTGCTTAAATAGTTAGTTTATAAGTAGCTTAATAAGTTTTCAGAAGCTCATAGTCTAGATTTGCTTTTTGAGCTTTTTAGCTTAATTTGATTTTGTGCATTTTAGCTTAATTCCTGAGTTAGCCATTTTCATAATCATTTTCAATAGCATATAAAGTGGTTTCCAGCTTTTGTTTCTTTTCTCAATCAGTATTAGCACCTCCTAGGGAGTTTAGAATGCCTTTTAGATTATTACTTAAGCTTTATTTGAGCTTTTTATAGCTTATTTTGTAAAAACCAAGGATAAGCCCTTGTTTCTGTAAACAGCTTATTAATAAGCTGTTTAAGAGCTTATTAATGGATTTCAGACCATAGTGCTTTTGTTAAAGTTGTTCTCTCCACCTTCTTCTACAACTTTGCTTCTTTAAGTTTTTCATTTTAAGCTTTTTAAAATTTCAAATACTTAATGGACTTAGTTTGTAATCGGGTTGGGCTCTCAGGGTAGGTAGTGTAACTTTTTAATTTCAGTTGTTTTTCTGTTAGTCCTTTAGGTTTTTGCACCATTAGTCCTTAGTTAAGTATTTTAATCAAGTTTATTAGTTTTAATTAGTAATTAGGTTTAGGTCTTAATTAGTTTAATTAAGATTTATTTAAAAGATAAAAATTAGGGCTTTTAATTTTTATTAATTTCTGCACATTTTCTTTATTTAGTGTAATTTTTATAAAAATTTTAGGATTTAATTTTTAATAGTTTTATTATTTTTATAGTTTTTAATTAGTTTAAATTTTAGAAAAATCATATCTTTTAATCTAAAAATATTTAAAAATAGTTATTATTTTTTTCTAAAATTTTCTCTTTACTTATTTTACTAGAAAAATATAATTTCAATTATTCTCAATTTTTTTATTTTTAGGATTTAATTAGAATTAAATAGTTTTTAATTGATAAAAAAATTCAAAAATAATCTAAAAAATATTTTTATTTTAATTTAGGTTTAGAAACTTAGTTTGCAATTTTTAGGGTTAAATTTTAGTCTATTTGCTTAATTGTCGCGTTTTATTGTGGTTTTCGTATTTGTTTAATTGTTTATTTGCCTTTAATTTCAATTTTAATTGTTGCTTTTTATTTAGTAGTATAGATCATCCATCATTATTTTTCTTATTCAAATCATATTCAAGGCTTAAACGTGGTTTCTATTTCATAGTCGTTTGGGGAAAATCGACTGGGTGAGACTATTTTACCGGTTAAATATACGTATTATATATTATATTATATATATTTTTGAGAGTGAATTTTCCTTAGGGAATTTTCTTAAATGCTCTTTTGAATATTATTTTTATAGTATATTTTACAAGTATATCTAAACCTGCACATCACTACACTCGTAGGTCGTGTCAAAAATCATAATCTTTTAAAACGGGTCAAAATGGGTAATTTTCATTAAAATTTCATATTAGTCGGAACGGGTTAAAATGTAATTAAAATCTTAAGATGTAACACTTAGTGCGTAAAAGTAAGTAAGTTTGGCGCGCACATAGATTCTACGATAAAAGATTTACATGTATGTCGGAATATTATATATATATATTATATATATATATATATATTATTATAATTTAACCTATGCAACAATATGCATTTTCATATAATTATATTTTCTTATGCGCGGACCATTATTATTATAGGTCGCGGTTGAAATCATTATTGTCATTCTTCTTCCTTTGTTGACTTTCTCGATCGATACTTCTATTTTCGGTGAGTTTCTCACATTCCCCTTTTTACATGTTTAAATGTTTTGGGGTGGAAAGCATGATGTGTCGTTTTGTTATGCAATTACTTTTAAGTAATTAATCTTTTGAGCATATTTGAACTTAAACTTGTTTTGAACGTATGGAACTTGATTTGAACTTGTTGAACTTTGGAAACTTGTTGAACTTTGAACTTGATATGTATGTTGTTTGATGCTTAGAACCTGCCATTACTTTTAACTCATTATCACTCAGAGAAGATTGAGCGTTAGTACTTATGGTTAGACGCCTATTTGGAGATTAGCCCATCCTCTATCCAGTACAAGGCGTGACTTAGTACTAAGTGTTTCTGCCACACTATACAACTAGACCTCGATTGGACGTTTGAAACGGTTAGGCTGAATACATTTAATTAGTGCCTCACATGAACTATTGCATACATATACATTGATTTGTGTTACGTTACCTTGGGTAACGGGAAATGTTTTGAAAACTAGATTTGTTTTGGACTCTCAACTTGTTTGGAAATTGATTTTGGTTTGGACAACAGTTTTTGTAACTTCGCCATTCGTATTTGGCAACTATTATAGGACATCCTCTCTACTTTATAATAAATATATTTTGTGTACATAATCTTGTGAGCTCACCAACTATTTTGATAGTTGACCTTTTTTATTATGCTTTTCAGGTGATATTCCTAAAGTGGAAATTTAGTGTACTTCCACTTGGACTTGTTCAAGATGTCTAATTTTTTCCAAGTTACTGTCCTTTTGGATATCCATGTTCGGAAGAAAAACAACTTATGTTGACTTTTGTACTCTTTAAACTTGTATTTGGTATTGTTGTAATTAGGATAACTTTCTTTTATCTCAATCATGTATGGTGTTTTATCTATCACATTGTGTAAAGTTTATTAATATGTTACACCTCGCGGTTCCGCCTTGGTGGGGTGTGACAGATTTATCTGTCAAGCCATTACCTGATGTAATAAATATCGATGTTGGTGCCTATGCACATGGGTCAAATAAGCTTTTGGGAACAAGTCATGATACATCTAATAGATTTTTCAAAACTGAAATTTTATCATACGAAATTAAATGTTAAAATCATGACTTGTAATTATCTTAACAACGGGATGCTATTAAAACTTATTAAGAATTTATATGTGACGTTTGACATCACCGTTGACCGAAAATTGTTTTATATGGATGTGAGGTAAATTTGGGGCCATAAGTCTAACTTAAAGACTATTCTGTAAAAAAAGTGCTTGCCGGGGAGACAACCCGGATATGTATTTTAATTTTTTATCGAGTTGTCTTCTCAGTCTGTCTCTACGGCGTATCAAACCCCATGATACGGGTATTGACTTTCTAGACGTTATCCAGTCTTTATTTTTCAGCATAGTCAATACGGCCTATTCGTTAAACGAATACAGCGTATTTAACACATGTATCAATATAGCTTATCCTGTGGAATGGATATGGCGTATCGACTTCCTATATAGTTTTAGGTATTTATTTCGAGTCTAACCAAACGAATACATGGAGATAGAATTGCATTTGTTTTTTGAGAATTTATACAGGACCTCGTGAAAGAAAAATCGACGAATATTGGTGGAGAATTTACAAATCTGAAGATCTTGAAGTGTTGGAGTCTTGAAACTTCAAGGCGGCTGTTCAACATACGAATTCTTGCTAATAAACTCAACATGGAGAATCTACCAAGCAAAATATCAGGGGAGTTTCTCATTCTAGTTCTTTTTAATTCCCGTATTTAATGTTTTATATATACAATGAGGACGTTGTATAATACAAGTAGGGGGATGGAATTAGAATGTTTACTTGTCCTAATTTTCATACTAAAATGCTTAAATTATGCTTAAATTTAATTTTTTTTTCAAGCATACTTTTGTGAAATTACTTGATATATAACCCGCACACAATAACCCTTGTTAGATATTGTAAGGATTTAACCTTTCCGTTTCCAAATATTTACCCAAATTCCACAAAATATGAGTGTGTCGATGATGTTGTAGAGCTTTTAGAACTGGATTGCTATATATCGAGACACAATGATAAAGTTCTATGGATTTAGATGGAGTAACTTGTTTAAATTGGTAAATTTTAGGATTACACCCAAATCGTCTTTACATGTTGATTATAACTGTTATATTTAAATGACATGTATAAACAGCAACAAACTGGATCAGGAGGTTGGATAAAATGAAACAAATAATCAGCCACGTTTATTAGAGAGAAAAGATGAAAGATGGAAAGAGGTATGTGCTTGAGAGAAAACACACACACTTTCACCTTACAAAAGTGAGCTTCACCCCTCCATGGAAGTATGGATGGGGTATTTATAATCCCGGGCTTTACTAGCTAAACTAACCCGACAGGACTAGAAATGATAAATGTAATTCCAGATAAGTCACCATATTTTAGGGCTAACAATCTTCCCCCAATATGTGGACTTACGGAATTACTTACAATGTTACTAACAAGTACAAATAACAACGTAATATAGTCTTCCAAAGCGCTTCCACAGCTGAAGTTGTCTTCTGAGTTCTCCTCGTCTTAAAACATGTATTCCAACCATAGCATCTTACATTTGTCTTTACTTGTTCTTTAACATTTTTAGTATGCATGAGTTGGATTTACTTCCCCAATCACATGCAGCACTGTCTTGAAAAGCTTTCTTCTAGCTCATTCTTTGGTGAAGTTTCTGAATCGGTTTCCCCCCAATCCAACAACCATATCTTAAGCAGGATTCTGAAATCATTGATGTAGCTTGAACAATCTTCTATTGTCATCAAAGTGCACAGCGGATTTTTGTAGAAGTCAAACAATCACAAGCGACACCGCTTCTATGTCATTTTTTTTTGAGGGCTGGAGTGAATCTTCGTTCGGGGGTGCATGCTGTGAAAATTCAGCAACTGTTCTTCTCACGTTTGCTTATACTTCAATAAACCATAATAAGCATTTATTTGGGCTATCAAAACCTTCAACCTGCGAAAAAAAAACAATTGAATTGGTAACTCAAGTACACAATTATGTCCTGAATGTACCACATCGTTCCCAATGATGGTTGCGAAACCTACACGGAAGCATCATTGTCATGTTCGTCCTTCTACTCGAGAATTTTCTTGTCTTATGCAACAAATCTTGATATATAAAAAGATATACAATTACACTATTGACTTCACAAACCGTAGAGGAGAATGAAGCAAGAATCAAGAACACTTGGTATAATCACAAGGTCTGTGAATGAATGTATCGAAGGAACGTTGAGATTTTGCTTAGACTGTATTGTTTCGTGGTCTTGGACATAGCACATATAATTACCCGTGAGAAGTGCTGATTACATCGAAAACATTTTACTTTGGTAACTTACCAACCTCGTATTCTTTCGGCTTTGTTGTGATCACATGGTGAACTTAAACACGTTATACATACATGAAACTAAAGTATTAGACCACATATTTGTTACTTAAGCTTGCATTATGGTTGATTGAAGAACGGTGCAGTAGCAGAATCCTCTTAGTATTCCTTATACTCATCATAAATTATAAGTAGTACATAAACTCTTGATTAATTATACCACTAACGACATCTGCGTGGACACTGAGCATATAATGTAACATCCTTTAATGTGATAGTATTACAGGTCTTCATCACTCCACTCCCTTGACTTCTGGAAAATTTAGTTATTCAAGTCTTAATCTTAAATGTATACGTTCAAGCTAGTCTTCAATCAATAGAATAGAAGAAATTCACGATTGATGAAAATTAGTAGACGCTTTGTAAATATACTTTACACATATCGCAAATATAGGATTCCAAATCAACTCCTTGATCACTTGTCTGAGTTATCGAATCTCTAAGCCGTTTGTTCATTTATTGAATCTGTTAAGGATTTTGTAGCGTTAATGTATCGTGTTTGTTGTTTTATATTGTCGTTAAACTAGTACTAACTGTTGTTTTTTATGGTCGTGATAAAGAACCACAACTTGGTATATGTCAAACTTGTCCGTGAATGCGGATTTTCTCGTGTCTCGGCTTATATCCAAAAAATATTTGCTCAACAAACTATGTAAATTTTGGATTCTTCAATTTACTATACCTGTCCCATCGTAAAATTTATTACATGGCCACCAATCAATCAGTAAACCAAACTCATCATTTATAGCAAAATTGCTAAGACGTATAGGAATTTTTCGGCTAAATTCCAATAAGTCAAGACCTTTCACATCATATGAATCTCCTTTTGAAAATAAAAAGGTTTTTGGGGGGGGATTCCATGCATAATTCGGCCACACATTTGAGAAAAACTCGGCCATTCAACCATCTTGTTATTTGAAAGATAAGGATCCCAACAAATTAGGGATATATAAATTTTAACACAAATCACCTAATTTTTTCTATACACAAATCAAACGCACCCTTTTGTATCCCCCCCCCTAATATCTCCATCTCTCTCTGCCTTTTTTTTCATTCATACACGAAACACAACCAAGCATAATCATCCCATATTATTAACATCGAATCACTTTGAAACGTGGCTGCATTGATCTCGAATATCAAATAGAAGAGTTTGCATCTGAATGGTGGATTCGTCTTCAAGGCCTAGTAGGTCTCGGGTAGGTTGTAATTTCACGTTTTGTGTTACAACGAAAACAAAGATGCGATTATTTACAAGTTGTTATAAATATTCACTTTACCTTTCGAATATGGAATGAGCTGTGTAAAAATAGATCGTTGATGAGATATGGTTTCGTGGTACTTGTTCTATTATAGGTACCTAACTTATATATTTAAATAACATGAAAAAAATTTGTGATCTATGTTCGTGTTATTCGTGGGTGTTTAAGTGGTGTAGATACGGAGTTGTTGTTTGAGGAGATGTTGATAGATTTGTGATGTTGCTGTCGTTGATGTTGAAATTGTTATGGAGGTTTGTTATGGCTGTGGATGTTGGGTTATTGTTGTTGTAGTAATTGTATGATATGGATATGGACGTCAAAAATGTTCTTTGTTCATTGCTGTTTGGTTTGTTCGACTCATTAGAGTTGACCGGGTCAACTCGGTAAATACCAAGTTAACTCGGGTTGAGTTGTGGTTCCACCAAACTGTCATGGCACCAAACCGTCACCTCTGAACAACCCGCCATGGTGACCAACTCGCCTTGGTGTATATGCCAACCCGCCACCAACCTTTGACCAACCCGCTGTCACTTTTGGCAAACCGCAGTGACCCAAAAGTGAGCAAACGCACAAGTTTAAATTTGGGTGGCGGTTGTGGTTAGGACATGACACTTAAAAAAATTGTCTTCAAAACAATGTGCTAACCACCTGCCATGGGCAATCCCGCGTTGGGTAACCCGCCGCCTGGCAACCCGCCGTTGACTTGGTCAAACCGCCATCAACTGTCACTTTCGTACTTTTTTCACGTTATAAATAACCTGATCTGGTTTGTCTTTTTATCCATTCCGCCTTTGATGAAACCTAGAAAAAATAAATATTCTTATTTTTCTGTTGTCTTTTAAGCTGGTAACACTGCAGTTGAAACCAGTATATGAAACCAGAAACATTATAACATACACCTACTGTTTTTTGGTTTTTTTTCTATATATAAGCCTCTTGTAATATATGATTACATTTTATCGGTTTATCGTCAGAAAGATTATACCCAGACTGTAAATAGTTTTGTGGACAGAAGTATGTATCAGTCATCTCCAAAACACTTTCCCTGGATCTTTTTTCTCAGGACTGATCTGAACAGTGAACCCGAGTTCAGCCAAAACATGATAACAAAAACCCCACTGGTTACGGCTCTGATGCCATTGTTAACATTAGTTTCACCTTTAAGATCCACAGATCCGGTGGATTGTAAAATGAAGAGAAATTTATTCATTTATAGAAGAAGGAATGAGATGGGAAAAGTGTGTGTGTTTGTTGATTGTAGGATCCCGTTAACACCTCATAACATATATATCATACACGAATTTGATCTAGAAAAGAGAAAGAGAGTGAGTTGTTTTGTAGAGAGAGAAAAAATAGAGAGGGAGAGAGAGAGAGGTGGGGGGGGGGGGGGGGGGGGGGGGGGGTGGGGGGGGGGGGGGGGGTGAGAAATAGGAATAATGATATTAAATTTTGAATGAACAAAACTTTTTCCAAAGAGGAAAAGTTACTTATATACCCCGACACATTAAGTGACGTTCGGGATAATTTACTAGGACCCGGGCTCAAGTTTTGCTTGGGATTAAACCCAAAACATATACAATATTAGATTAACTATCGAGCCCGATTCCCGATACTTTCCTATTACAACGTTAACTAATTGATTGACCGAGACTTAAATACATAATAAACGAACTTTATGTTCGACTCAATATTTTGAGGCTAACAATCTCCCCCCGAGTGGAGTTCATTAATGACCACTCCTTTCACATGAGATTAAATGAGATCGCTTTTTTCGTTTAGAGTCATGTGGTCTTGGTCTTTTCCTTGTTTTTGTTGTTGGTTTGTTCCTTCTTGTCGTGCATCTTGGAATTTGAGCCTTTTGTCATTGTATTTATGTCTTTGCCTTCTTGCGATCTTTGAGTCTTAGGACCAAACATTCTCCATACTTGTGCTCATCTTGATGCTTCAGATCAGGTTTGACAGGTAAGTCTTTGTCTTTAAATCTTGAGCTTTCATGATTGTTTTCTTTGTAGAATGAGCTTGATTTATGTGGTATTGATCGATTTATGGTTGTTGGGATACCATTACCACCGTTTTACAACTGCAGGTTCTACGTTACGTGGATAATCATGTAAATTGATTTGAAAATCAATTAGACGTGTTTAATTGTTAAACTAAGCGTTTTTGTACCACTTCGGGAGTTTTGAGCTTTATACAAAATTCATCAACTGTCAATTCATTTACTGGACCTAATCGATTTCCAGGTGTCACAAGTATGATTAATATTAGGAATCTCGCAAGTCACCTACCATAGAGGCTTGTTTGATGCCTGACTCAAGCTGTGATTTACATCGTCATTGTGAATAAACATAAGTTATCACAAGCGGTGTTATGGCAAATATCACCATAATGATATTGCGTAGACTCTTGTTAATAGCTTGTAAACTTGATGATGTTCAACAAGTGTTTGAAATGGAATGTGTCCTGATGAGATTTTTATTGATCTCTTGGCTCTAGACTCGATTAGTGCATTTTGGTTTTAGTACTTGGAGGCTTAAGAAAGATCGACACTATTCAATTCAAACGATCTCGGACTGAGATGTCAATAGATAAGTGTGTATCTCGTGACATTATGAGACAAGTTTCTTGTTGAGGAGGAAACCCGAATGGCCTGGGAAGTGGTTGTGTATTGCAAATCACTGGTCCATGATTGTCGTTTTCAATACCAGCAATCTCTTGTGATTCTGATTGTAGTACGTAATTGACCGGTTTCTTCCTTAAGTTGTGTGGAGGGCATCTTAAAAAAAATCGAAAAAATTAGAAAAATCGCAACAAAAAAAGAGAAGGAAAGTTTGAAGATAATCATTTCGCAACTACCGAAGGAATTACACAAATGATCGATTATTCTTTGCCACAAATCGACAATGTAGAGTATTGTATAAAGTGGAAGATATCGCCACTTGCCTTGTAAAGTATTGATGTGATCATTGTATGGTGTATATTTAAGATGTTTTGTTGATCCCTTATGAACAGATCTTTAAATCCTTAGCTGATATAAGGTTTAGTCGTATTGGATAAATCTAAGACAACTATGGTAGAAACTTTGAATAGGAATATCACAAACTATGCAGAAACTAGGTTGTGATACTAAGAACAAATAATAACAATAAACCAAACTTTTAGCCTCAATATATTGAATACGGTTACTCTGAATGGTAACAGGGTTTACAACCTTGAAGCTATGAACTGACTATAAAACATGTGTATGATGGATGATTACCCATCTAGGATTAGTTTTACAGATAATTTATATACGCAGCGGAATAATAATGAACAATAAGTTATCAAACAAGGTTTTACTACTAAACATTCAGGCCTCCATTAATTTGATCAGAATAAATGGTTACAAACTGTAACAAGGATTCACAATCCTTGAGGCTACACTAACTATCTAATAAACTAACTAATTAGCTAAGTAATAATACACACGCTTTCTTTTGTGTGTCTAGACTCTCATTGGAGAGATCTAACTATGATGGATATCTAAAACAAAAGCCTCTAATACCCTTTATATAGAGGGTTTACAAGAAAACCTAGCTTACATAGGAAGCTAACTTAATTTATCACATTAAGTCCTTGTTGTTTCATCTTTCTTCATTTATGCATATGTAGTTTTGTAATCATCAAATCTGAGATCCCAACAATCTTCCCCTATTTGATATTACAAAACAATCTTCATGTATGAAACAACCTTCAATGCTTCCCCTTGACTTAAGATCTTCTTGAACATGCCACCACACATAATAAGCTGCAAACAAACAATATCTCTTTAAGTCTTCATTTCCCTTTTTGTAATCATCCAATAGGTCTTACTGAAGATATGCAACTTGAACAACACTACGCCCTCAAGTGTTGTCATGTAGATGTTAAAACACAATTAATCCAATAAGCTCCCATGAAACCAATATGTTTACCATCTCTTGAATCTCGAACTCTTAGGCTCTATGTAGTGATCACTGATTGAAGAAAACGCGTATAACGAAATTTGATGAGAAATGGGAATCTTCCCAAACTTTGTCTATGTCTTGCACTAACCACTTGACTTAAACTTATAAATAAATTTGGTGAAAATATAAGTAGAACCGCAACCTCTTACTAAAAAACCCTCATCCTCTATAGACAACATACTAAGTGATTGCAAATGTGAGCATTGGAGCACTTCATAAGAAAAATCATACACACTTTGCTAAATTTTTGACAAATCTCGTCATTACCATTGTAAGCACGAACAAGTTCTCTTAAAGTTAAGTCCTCTATAAACACGACTTAAGATATGAAGAAGAACACGCATCTGTGAACCTCAACAACAGACATCAAATAAGTGATAATCACCGTCTTCATAATCACATCATCAAATTATACCAAACGAGCCTAAAACTAAATAAGAAAAAACTTTATTGAATCAGTTCCATCCGAGATCCAAAACATGACTGTTGTCCAACATCGGGACATAGCTAGCAGCACTAACCAAATTAACCCAGCAGTACAAACTGGGTAACGCTAGCAGTATTAACATCCAAATCAATTAGCAACGCTTTTTCTGTCAGAAAGCTGTCACTAAACTGTCACAATTCAGTCACTAATACTAATACTCCTTCCTCCCATGTCAATTAGTGACACTTAAACTGTTACTACACTGTTGCTAAACCGTCACTTATTGCTAGCAGTACTAAAAATCAAAGGACAGTACTAACTTGTAATACAAAGTTTATTTTCTCCAAGGCTAGCAGTTGAAACCATCCACAAACCTGGCAGCAGTATGTATACCAGCATCATAAAAAATCAACCTTGTATTCTTTATAAACAATCAGCAGCATTAACTTTCTTTGTGAACATTGAGCAGCACTAATCTCATACTCACTATAGATTTTATCAAGTCAGCGAATCCTAAAACATATCTGCTCATACCACGCATCATTATAGGAATAAGATCACTATCCCAAAAAATCAAGGATTTTACTTTAAAGCAAATCCTTATTCCAAATCCACGTCTGCTAATACTCGCGACCAATGATCATACATAGTTTATTATGGAACAAATATAATCCCTTAAAACTAGGACCATTACCATGACACATTCCAAAATAAAAACAAATCAATCTGCATAATCATACCCCGTATCATAACCAATTTGTCTGTGATAACTTCCAGAAGGCTGCTTTTATTTATTTAACCAACATTCACTTGATTCAATAACAGCCTCAAACCAAATTCAAAAATAAACTTCCATACCTAAGGTTGCAACATCAGCTTTGTAGATGATAGTTACCTGCTGTTTGTTTCTTAAACTGCTATCAAAGTTTGAAACCCTAATAAGTGCAACTGCTATCCACGTCAACATACAGTAGCTTCTCCATCTCTCTAAACATAAACCACTATTACTGTTTACGTAAGTTTGACACCATCATTATTAGCAGCATCTGAGACAAACTTTGAAAACCATTAGACCTGTAACATCTGCTTCTTCAAAGACGAACACCAAGTATAGCAACATGATCGTTCACAGCAACAAAACACACAACGAATCTGCTGCTTCTTCACAGCTTTAAGCAACTAAAAAAAATCTTTTTGTCGATTACCTGTTGTACCTGCTGATTGCATAACCTGAACGCCATTCTCTTTTTCTTCTATAGCAATGAATGAACAAACTTGCTGCTTCGTTGCCATCAACCTTCAACCATCAGACCAGCAGATCTAACACCATAGCAGCCAATGATTGAAACAGCAGCAACCCTTTTTAAACCTTAAAGAACCTTTAACGAACGAACGTGCTGCCTTTTCTTCTGCTCATAAACCGACACAGTGTCTGATTTATAGAATTAGGGTTTTGTGAATAAAACCCTAATATTCACCAAAAATCGTCTTGTACCAAAGGAACTATAAACACGACACTGAAAACCTTGTATAAACCGTAGATATCAAGAGCAACCCGCTCTGATACCAATTGTGGAGATCGTTTTGCCCATCTAGGATTAGTTTTACAGATAACTTATATACGCATCAGAGTAATAAAGAATAATAACTTATCAAACAAGGTTTTACTATTATTAATCTACTGCCCCAAGATCAAATGATCCTTAGGGCTAACTAATACATAAAATAACTAACTATTAGACTCTCATTGAAGAGATCTAACTATGATGGATATCTAAAACAGACGCCTCTAATACCATTTATATAGAGGGTTTACAAGAAAACTTAGCTTACAAAGAAAGCTAACTTAATTTATCACATTAAGTCCTTGTTGTTTCATCTTTCTTCATTTATGCATATGTAGTTTTGTAATCATCAAATCTGAGATCCTAACAATCTTCCCCTATTTGATATTACAAAACAATCTTCATGTACGAAACAATCTTCAATGCTTCCCTTTGACTTAAGATCTTCTTGAACATGCCACCACACATAATAAGCTGCAAACCATATCTCTTGTAGTCTTCTTCCCCTTTTTGTAATCATCTAATAGGGGTCTTCTAAAGATATGCAACTTGAAAACACTTCCCCTCAAGTGGTGCATGTAGATGATTAAACATTTAATCAATAAGCTTCCCCTAAAACTAATATGTTTACCATCTCTTGAATCTCGAACTCTGTAGGCTCTATGTATTAATCACTGATGAAGAAAACTGAGTATAACGAATTTGATGAAGAAGTAGAATCTCCCAAACTTATGTCTTATGTCTTGCACTATCCACGTGACGTCAAACTTATAAATAATTCTATGAAATATAAGTAGACCGCAACCTCTTGACAAAAACCTCATCTTCTATGAGACACATACTAAGTGATAGCAAATGTGAGCATTGAGCACCATAAAAAAATCACACACCTCTGCTAGATTTTGACAAGTCTTTGTCACACCATTGTAAGCACGAACAAGTTATCTTTAAAGTCAATGTCCTGCTATAAACACGACTTTAAGATATGATAAGAACACGCATCTGTGAAACTCAACTACAACATCAAATAATTGATAATCAACTGTCTTCGTAATCACATCTTTAAATAATCCCAAAATAATAGCCATAAATCTAATAATAATAAACTGTTGTAAGAAACAGTTCTATCCGAGATCCAAACGCGTCTGTTGTCCAACATCGGACAAAACTAGCAGTAGAAACCATCTAACCCAGCAGTACAAACTGAGTTATGCTAGCAGTATCAACATCCAAAGTAATTAGCAATGCTTTTTCTGTCAGAAGGCTGTCACTAATCCGTCACAAAACTAATGACTCCTTCCTCCTATGGCTTTGTGTGACACTATAACTGTCACTGATTTGTCATTAATTTGAGCAGTATAAACATACAATGAGCAGTATTAACCATTTATGCTTAGCAGTACTAAAAGTATATGAGCAGTACTAATGATAAAGCAGCATTAATAATTCAGTCAACATATACCATCACTAGCAGCCCATTAACCATGTTCAAAACCCCAACCTGCTTCCAAAAACCACGCAGCATAAAATCACCTTTATTAATCAACGTCCAACATATAGAAGTCATTATAAGACTAAAATATATCCCTTAAAATTAGGGATTTCACATTTTAATCACATCTCTTTCCACAAATCATGAGTCATACTCATAACTTTTTCCATAATTCACCCATCCATAACCAATACTGCTTCCATGATCTACGCATTCTAAATAATCATCACCACTATAAATCAGCAGATCACAAAGATTCCATAAACATGAAAACCTGTTGTTCCCATAACTTTGTGACTCCAACAGTATTAAGTCCCAAACAAGCAGTACTAAGTATGAAACATAACCACAAGCTGCTTTTAACATCTTAACATTATTAATACCGAACCCTAATCCATACCAGCTGATATTGCAGCTTCTTATTCACATGAACTGTGATCGTGATCAGCTATAGATTCTGTATCACAACATCATCAGGAACATCATCAGACCTGGTAACTATAATAACAAAGAAACCTTTCAAGACGTTTACACCTTCTGCTATAATGATGATATAATCATCGTCACCATGAGTTACATCCTTCATGATCCTGTTTTGTGAACGTATAAACCATCCATGTCGCATGACCTGTTAGGCGTCTTCTTTTGCTCCAGAATCATGTTAATAAAAACATGAAAGCATCAAATCGGTATACCTTCAAACCAGCTACAAACCCTTGATAGCACATCAGAGATCGCGACCTATTGCTTCTTTATTTTAATAAACCTGCTGTCCTTCAAGAAGTTAACGAATTAGGGTTAAAAAAACCCTAAAAACACCAAAACTACTGTTGACACCTTTTTTTGATGTCTTTTAAAATCTTTTGACGGTTTTAATGAAAGAACACACGTCATTAAGTAGCAACATAACAAGAAAATCATAAAATACGAGGAGCAGTAAACCATAACTTTTCTGTTTTATTAATTAGGGTTTTTGTGAAAAACCCTAGTTTTACCAAAATCGTAATTAATAACCTTAAGAATCCTAGATATCAAGAGCAACCCGCTCGGATACCAATTGTGGAGATCGTTTTGCCCATCTAGGATTAGTTTTACAGATAACTTACTTACGCAGTGGAATAATAATGAACAATAAGTTATCAAACAAGGTTTTAGTACTAAACATTCAGGCCTCCATTAATTTGATCAGAATAAATGGTTAAAAACTGTAATAAGGATCCACAATCCTTGAGGCTACACTATCTATCTAATAAACTAACTAATAAGCTAACTAATAATACACACGCTTTCTTTTATGTGTCTAGACTCTCATTGGAGAGATCTAACTATTATGGATATCTAAAACAGATGCCTCTAATACCCTTTATATAGAGGGTTTACAAGAAAACCTAGCTTACATAGGAAGCTAACTTAATTTATCACATTAAGTCCTTGTTGTTTCATCTTTCTTCATTTATACAAATGTAGTTTTGTAATCATCAAATCTGAGATCCCAACAGGATTCAGACGCTTTTCCAGCACACAATCTTGCTTATAAACGCAACTTGGAGAATCTACCAAGCAAATATCACGGGAATTTCTCATTCTAATTCTTTTTAAATTCCCGTATTTAATGTTTTATATATACAACGAGGATGTTGTATAATTCAAGTGGGGGGATGGAATTAGAATGTTTACTTGTCCTATTTTTAACAATAAAGTGCTTAAATTATGCTCAAATTTAAAAAAATTTCAAGCATACTTTTGTGAAATTACATGTTACATAACCCGCACACAATAACCCTTATTAGATATTGTGAGGATTTAAGCTTTCCGTTTCTAAATGTTTACCTAAATTCCACAAAATATGAGTGTGTCGGTGATGTAGTGGACTTTAGAACTTGGCTTGGTATATCACTCGAGACCACAATAATGAGTATTATGGATTTAATTAGAGTAACTTGTTTAAATTGGTAAATTTTAGGATTACACCTAAATCGCCTTTACATGTTGCTTATTAACTAACTACATCGGTTAGTTAACCTCCAGTTTAAACCCTTTTCCACTCTCATCTTTAGAGTGAAGATCCATTAGAAAAACCCGTAGAGCCAATCCTTTAGGAATTACACCAACTATTTGTTTCATTACACCCTTACACCTTAACCTACCCTGTTAGATTAAGTTTAATTTACAGTTGCTAGTTGCTTAAAGTGTAAAGTTTGTATTTCCTGAGTCTTGTGTCATTTTCTATCTTTGGTGCGGTTGGAAATTTGCACATTGCAAATGGGAATGTATATTAGTAGTCAAAACTCATGTGATTTTACTACCGTCACAATTATTGGTGAATCCGAAGAACGAGGAACTAACGAAGGAATTATCCAGAATTATTATGATCGTGAAGATGGTGAAACTACACCGAGATTTGAAGTATTGTTAGGGAAAAAATCGAAAAAAATAAAAAAAATGGAAAAATACAAAAAGAGAGAGAAAGAAAGTTTGAAGATAATCATTTTGCAAAGAGCATTACCGAAGGAACTACAAGAAGGATCGATTATTCGTTGTACAAAGTGGAAGATATCGTCACTTGCCTTGTAGAGTATGTAAAGTTTTGGGATGATTGAGAAGTTGACCGTTACGGGAACGCCAACTTTTGTTGTTGTTTTTGATTGATGATCAAGACGTTGTAAATAGTTGTGTCTTTATCATGGTAAACGGTCGGGAAAAAGTGTCTAGCAACTTGTATCTTAAGTCTTAATCTATTTGTTTCTTGATTTTTGTTTAACAACAATTTACTTCCCTCTCACCTAATGATTAGCCGCTAGTTTTACGCGAATGAGGACTTGTTCGAGCGTGCATGTCTATTCCGTCGTTACGGCCATGCATGCATGTCTTAGCTGCCTCGTTGGTTTATGACTTTCGGTGAAAGTTAGAAGGTTCCTACCTTATATCATTCTTTATCCTAACCGTTGGTTAAATTCGAATGAGGATGTGATCAAACACACATGTCTATTCCGTCGTTACGGCCATGTATGTGTGCTTCAGCTGCCTTGTTGGAGTGGTACTTCTGGTGAAAGATTATAGAATGATCAACCGTAAGCCTTTCCATACAAAAACCCATATTTACCTTTATAAACTTGTTACTCCTTAGATTTAGTGGTGGAGATGTGTATCCTTGCCAAGCTTATGATAGAATACTCATCACGACTGAGCAATTGAGTGAATTAGTTACATGTTACCACATAGATGAGTTGAGTGTTTTCATCTTCCTATTTCGTGAGGTGTTTGGTTTTGTACTTGTAACAGATCAAATAAATGCTTTAACGAAAAATATCCTTAGGGATACATTTTTATAAACTTCTAAAGGCTACTTGAGGACAAGTAGGATTCAAGTGGGGGGATATTTGATGACATCAAATAACGTCTATTTTATAGCATCATTTATCCCATGTTATTAACCCATTTTGTATAGTTATTGCAAAGAATTGTTACTTAATCGTTTATATTTGAAAATTACAGTAATTATGGAGTAATTGGTGAAATTTAGAAAAAGGCGCGCATTCTAGAGCTTAAAAGAAGATATTTTGAAGATTATTATTCTAAAGACCAATACGCCATATCCATCAAGGACGATACGGCGTATCCGTGCCTGCACTCACCAAAGACCAAAGACGAGTAAAGTTCAATACGCCGTATCCAGAGAGACTCAATACGCCGTATTCAAGATATAGTATGTGAATATTCTGGAAGATATCAAATGTGGTCCCTACTCTAAGAAATCCCCAATACGCCGTATCCAATCCTTTGATACGCCGTATCGAACTGACTTCCAGACCTTATAAATAGAAAACTCAAAAACGAGTTTTAAGTGTGCTAAATCATATTCTCGATACCTAAACCATAAAAGTCAATTTTCAGAAGAGAAAAAGAGCTGAAGAGGTCGAGTAACGTTATCAATTCCATAGGAGACATCGTGTAATTCCATATACTTTAGTAATCGTTCAGTTTTTGGTATCATTCGTTAACTCAGTTAGTTTACCTTAGCTAAATAATTGCTCTTGTATTTATTATGACATTTGAAGGCTAATACCTTCGGGTATTAGCCATTATTATGAAGATCTGAATGTTTGGTATTTGTTTATCTTGATTTCTTGATTTATCATTGAATGCTTGTTTATGTTTATCAATTTATACTTGTTTACGCGCTTTTGTATGCGATCTATCATTCAACTGGATCTAGTGATACGAACCAAGTAGATCTAGAGTCTGGGATAGCTCTCCATATAGTGATTTATTAATCTAGAATCATAGGATCACAAATATTGTCCTTCTAAGTCTGTATCTAGGATACGCTTCAGGCTTAACTAGTTAATTGGATATTTCTAATGGTTTATTGATCGTGTTGACTAGCAGGTGACATAGATAATTCAACAAGTAACGTTCTGATTCCATTAGATAGTTGTACAAGTGGACTACTAGTATATAAATTATCATTAAGCGGTAATAAGAAGCGCTAAAAAGATCAATAATGACCAATAAATATAGAAAAATGCATTGTATTCCTTTGTATTGTGAATTGTGTCTTGCAGGTAACAAATATTGCACAAAAGGAGAAAAACGAAGCAAAACAAATAAAACCGAGCACGTGAATGGAAAGAGTATGAAAAACCAAAGCTGAAGGCATACCCATCTTCTATGGATCAAACCGGGCCCACTTAATGGGCCGGGTCAGCCTACAATCCTTAATTTATAAACCAAAGACCTTTTAATCAAATCCTTGATCCAATAACCAAATCTAAGTCCATTAACCTTAAAAAGTATCCTGGCCCAAGATGAAACATATGTCAAAGCCCATACCCGGTCCAAATCCAATTCTATAACAAAAAGGGTCAACGCGGGTCAAAGTCAAATTCACTGTATATCTTTTCCACTTTCCCTTTTTTTTACATTCACATGAACAAAACGCAGGGTAAATCCACCAAAGTGCTCGATCTATAGTGCTTCTAGAAACCTTTGCCTGACACCTCTAACACTCTCATTAGCCACACTGGCAATCCCACATCACCCCATTGGTCAATTAGACATGGAAATAGATCTGACGACTCAAATGATGAGGTTTATGAGGCGGTTTTGATTGGATGGTCGTGATTTGAGACTAGGACGCGTTTGGAAGGGCTAGAAGCTTCGCTACACCCCTATAAATAGAGGGCCTCATCACACAGCCAGAGTGTGTAGGATTTTAGCTTAAGTTAGTAGTATTTTAGCTTATTGTTTTCATTTTTTGCTTATTATCCTTAATTTGATGTATTTTCCTTTTGAAAAGTTTGTACTCACTTTTGAATATCAATAAAATTCTGTTTAGTTTAATTGAAGTTCTATTCATGTTTTTACTTATTGCACTTATGGTTTGAATAAGCTCAATTTTAATCTAATAAGCTCTATAAGCTCTCAAATACTACTTAAGCTAGCTTATACTCAGTTAAGCCTTCAAAAGCCTAACTGAGTTTAGAATTTCACTTAAATCCTCTCCTAAATACCTCAGCTTAACTTTTGAATGATAAGCCAATCATGGAAGGGCTTATAGACCTTACTAGCTTGTGAAAACAAGCTAGAGCTTGTAGATTTAAGCTCTAAATGAGCAGTTAAGTCCCTGTTTAGCTGGGATAAAGGTACTCTTTCATTTACCATTTATAGCTTATTTTTATAACTCTGCTTGTTTTGCTGCTTATCCTATGCTTATAGCTTGCTTATTTATGTTTAGTTGTGCTTATTCAGTTCTATTTTAGCTTAATATGTTCAGTTGTTAGCTTAAATTAGTCTAAATTTGCATTTTCTTATAATCTGTCCTTATTTCTAGTTATTAAAGCTTTTGAGTTTAGCTTATTAATAAGTCCTTAATTGTCCTTAGTTTATGCTTGATTATACTTCATTTGCTTAATATTCTATATGTTTTTATAAATAAGAGATTAATTCAACCTTTTGAAGTTTAAAAATCCAAATCCAAAATTTTAAGGGGTGTTTGGCACAAGAAGTACTAACCTTGTTTAGTACTGTTTGATTGCTTTGTGCCTTTAAGACAAGTTTCATATGCTTAATTTAAGCTTATAAGATAATTTTAATTAGTTGTAAAAGCTTAATTCTCATGTTTTAGGTTTATAGGATCCATGGTTTGAATCTGTGGTCTCATAGTTTAATAATCTAGCTTAATTTGTTTGATCTTGATTAGGTCCTATTAGGTGTCAGTTATCTGCTTGTTTTGAGTCTAATAATGCAGTAGTATAGAATTGGATAAGTGTGCAATTGTTTTGTAGGTCTAAGTCTTAATCTGTCAAAGGTTTTTCAAGCAGTTAAAAGTTCAATTTTCAATTGCAAATTTAGATGAGGTAAAGTTTGTTTTAAGGTCTGATTTTAAGAATGTAAGCTCTTTGGATATTGAGCTTAATCTGTTTGAACTTATTTTCATATCTTGTCATCATTTACTAGCTTAAATCTAGGTCTGCATTAGTCTATTTTCCTTCTAAAACCAAAAAGCCAAAAATAGTTTTAGTTTGTCAGTCTTTAAGTCTTCTTTTTCTAGCTTATTTCTAAGCTAATTTTCTTAAATATTGTTTTTATGTGTTATTTGGAAGCTAAACTTCATATATTTTCAGTTCGCAACTTATTTCATGTGCTTATTTGGCCTAAGAATTAGCTCAAAGTTTGTCATTTTACATTAGGTCTTTTTGTTTAAGTCCTCTTTAAATTTAGCTTCTAAGAGCTTATCAGCTTAAGGTTTCGTTTATTTCTTAGTTCTAAGTGCTTATTAAGTATAGAGGTTAAACTGTTTTGGCTTATTGGCTTTTCTCACTTGCTTATTTAGTCTAAAAAGTGTCAAAACAGTTTGGCTTTTAAAAGTCTTTTAGTAGTTAAGCTTTTAAGCATTCTGTCTCTATAAGCTAGCTTTTCCTAGCTTATTATTGGTTTTCAGCAAAAGTCATTTTGTTAAAAGTGCTTATTTTGGTCTGTTCTTCAAAAAATTTTAAAAAAGAAAAAAAAAGTTACTGTAGCAAAAAAGATATGTCCAGGACTCGAACCTGCGACCTACCTTTCACACACACACACACACACATACTTACCGCCATGCCCTTGGGACTTTTCCATTAGGCATTAGTTTAATTAAATTCTTATAGTCATTTTGTTATTTTGCTTATTCGTACTTCTTGGCTTATTTACTGCTTATTCTTTAAGAAACTTTTCTAGTTTACAATTTTCATAGATTCTTCATAGTTTGAAGTATTTTTCATAATTTTTCCAAATTTTTATAAATTAGTTTAGAATTTTTAATTAATTTTCTAGATTTAGATCATTTTTAATTAATAATAAATAAAATAAAAATCAAAAAAATATAATTTCTTTTCTGAAAATTATTTTTAGTCATTTAGGATTTAAAAAGTTTAAATTTGCATTTTTAGGGCTTTAATTTGTCATAGTTGGTTAATTAGACGCGTTTTTAGATTCCCGTTAACGTTTTATTTAAAATCTTTAATTGCCTTAATTGTTGCTTGCCTTTACATGTTTTTGCATTTATATTTGTAGACTTAGGAAACCAAAATCAAAAACCTTGAAATTATTTAAATCACACGATCACAAACTTAACTGATTCTCAATTCACGCTTCGTCGAGGAAACGACCCGGGAGGCTTTGAATTTTACTTTGGTTAAAAGTAATCTTCTTAAATCCTCTTGGAATACTTATCTTATACTATTATTGATATTGTCCTTATATATTTATACTATATATATATATACTAAAGGATTTAAATCACCCGTTATCCTTTAACTGCCATTTTTGAAATATAATTAAATAATCCGAAAAAGGCGTGAAGGCCCAAAACAGGGTAAACCCTCCCCCTCTACTGCTGCGATTTGTTCACTAAGCACCCCTCAACACAACCTGACACCTCATTGCCACGTTGGCAGTCTCAAGGCCTCCTATTGGACAAGAGATGACAATCGACATATCGTGTTTACGCTTGAATATAGTGTTTTGAAGAACCTTCTCTTCAAGTTATCGACTTTATTATTTTACTTCAATGCGAAGAAACCTAAAAATACAAAAATTTTTATTTTCATGAATTATTTTTCGTATAGATAATAATAGAAAAATCAAAAATACTTTTCCTAAAGTATTTCAAAAAATACTAAAAAAATAAATTGAAAAACAACAAAAACAACCGTTGTGTCACTTGTGAAATCGGCTCACCTTTAGATTACAAAGTTTAAGAGAGGTTTTAGGAGGGTTGATCCTACGAACTTCGACTCGAAAGGAGAAGGTTTTAACAACGCTTCGCGCTTCACCCGCTCCTCCGCAGTATACATTGTGCGTTTCAAAAGAGATATCCTTACACTTGTTGATTACGGTATACAATTTTTTTTTAGTGTATGCAAACTCCGCTCTCTTCAAATTCGTTGGTGAACCTTCTACGAGAATCCTACTTCTACAATCCCAACGCGGTAACGAAGACTTTAAAACAAAGAGTCGAGACCGTTCGCTCTTGAAGAGACTTCCGTAGTTACGATGGTCGATCAACATACTATGGCGGAATTACTCCGTGCACCCACCGAGGGTTATGCGGAGGCAATCGTAGTACCACCCATTCCCGCTGAGCATTTCGAGCTCAAGCATAGTCTAATCAATCTTGTAACTTCAAAACAATTCTTCGGTTTTGAGAAAGAACATCCTCATGCTCATATTCGATATTTTAACAAGATTACTTCTACGTTGAAGTACAAAGATGTGCCCGAGACATCGATTAAGCTTATGCTTTTTCTATTTTCTATCGATGGTCTAGCCCGAATTTGGCTCGACAAAGAACCTTCTTGTTCTATTCTCACTTGGGACGATCTTGTGTCCAAGTTTATTAACCATTTCTTTCCTCCCTCAAAAACAACAAATCTCCGGAATGAAATTTCAAATTTTCAACAAAAGTTTAAAGAAACGTTTAATGAGCCATGGGACCGTTTCAAGGATCTTCTTCGTGCATGCCCACATCATGGTTTTACCGAATTGCATCAACTCGATACCTTCTATAATGGTTTAAACCCATCTGATCAAGATTCTTTGAATTCTGCCGCCAGTGGAAATCTTTTGGAAAGAAGTGCTCAAGATATGTTGAAAATTATTGAAAACATATCAAAAGTTTGTAATTCAAGAAACAAACCGATCGTTTCTCAAGTGAAAGCAAGTAATGTTGATTCTTCAGAGATAGCCAGTGCCATAGCCAGTGTCGTGACTAGTGCCATGACCGCGATGTTTAAACAACATCAAGTAACACCAGCTTCAGCTTCCGTAAAAGCTGTTGAGGAATCTTGTGTTACTTATGGCGGTGCTCATTCTTATCGATAGTGTCCTGCCACCGATGGCAACACTTTTTCGGGCTATTAAGACAATATTCAAGGATATGTTTCAGCAGCCGCAGTGAACTACAATCAGGGAAATACCGGTTATCATCCCCAGAGTATAGCTAATCAGTTTCAACCACCCGATTTTGCTCAACCGAATGTGCAAAATCAAGGGTTTAACAAGAATCGAGGAAATAACTTAAATCAAGGAAATATGTCTTATCAAGCTCTGATTCAAACTCAAGTTACTACTTCGAGTGACTTGAAGAAATTTAAGAAAACAAATGAGGCTAGTATGCAAGCCATGAGAAATCATATCAGTAATTCAAAATCAGAATTAAGAAATGAAATGCAGTCTACAATGCAAAATCAAAATAATACATTCAAGAATGAAATGAGGAATGAAATGAAAGCTACAATGTCAAATCAAACCAATGAACTTAAGAATATGATGGCTAGTTTTTTCCAAATGAATACCGCTTCTTCTTCGGGTACGTGTTCACTTCCAAGCAACACCGTTGCTAACCCGAGGGGTGACTTGAAAGTAATCACCACCCGAAGTGGTATTTCATATGATGGACCTTCGATTCTACCTCCTTTTTCTCCTCTTCCTAAAGTGGTAGAACGGGAACCCGAGGTGACAAAGGATACGGTGCAACCGAGTACCGAAAACATCCAACCTCTGGTATTCTAAATTTAAGCTCCATTTGATGAGCCCGTTGTTGCTCCTAAGCCTAAACCGTCTATACCTTTTCCTTCACGAGCCAACAAACAAAAGCTCCGTGAAAAAGATGATATTCTAGCTTCAAAATTTGTTTAAATCTTTAGGGAATTACATTTCGAGCTTAGTTTCGCGGATGCTCTTCTTCATATGCCAAAATTTGCTTCAATGTTTAAAAGTCTCCTTAATAACAAAGAAAAATTATTTGACTTAGTCAAAACACTGGTGAATGAGAATTGTTTGGCGGTTATCCTAAAAAAGTTACCCAAAAAACTTGGAGACCCCGGCAAGTTTCTTATACCTTGTGATTTTCAGGGAATAGTTGAATGCTCAGCCTTAGCCGATCTTGGTGCAAGCATCAATCTTATACCTCTTTCCGTATGGAAAAAGCTTTCTCTTCCTGAACTTACCTCCACTCGAATGACTCTCGAGCTTGAGGACCGATCAATTACTCGACCAAAATGTATCACCGAAGATGTCTTCGCTAAAGTGGGGAAGTTCCATTATCCGGTTGATTTCGTAGTCGTTGATTACGATGCCGATCCACGGGTTCCTCTCATTCTCGGTAGACCTTTTCTAAGGACGGCTCGAGCGTTAATTGATGTTTACGGTGAAGAAATAACTCTTTGACTTAATGATGAAGCCATAACTTTTAAAGTTGGTTAAACTTCGAGATACTCCTACAATAATTCTGAATCGGTTAATCGAATCGATGTCATCAACATTTCATGTGAGGAGTATGCTCAAGAAGTTCTTGGATTTTCAGATAGTTCTACGAGTGGCAATCCCATTCCGTCTTTAGATCCTATCCTTTCTACTTCTTTCCCCTCTCTCACTCCTTTTGAAGGAGGTGACTTCATTTTGGAAGAAATCAAAGCTTGTCTTACAAATGATTTAATTCCACCAGGAATTGATGATGCTGAATTTGATCCAGATGGAGACCTTCTTCTACTCGAGAAGTTATTAAATGATGATCCATCATCTCTTCTCCTTCCGAAGGAACTTCATTTTGAGGAACTTAAAACGATTAAATATTCTATTGATGATCCTCCGGAGCTCGAGCTCAAGGATTTACCATCTCATCTTAAATATGCATTTTTAGAAAGAACCTATAAATTACCTATCATAATTTCTAAGGAATTAAAAAATGAAGAAAAAGCCGCCCTTTTAAAGGTTCTTAAGTCACACAAACAGGCCATCGCATGGAAAATCTCTGACATTAAGGGTATCGACCCCTAGTTTTTGTACTCATAAGATCTTAATGGAAGACGATTTCAAACCGGCGATTCAACATCAAAGAAGGGTAAATCTGAAAATTCATGAGGTTATCAAAAAGGAAGTTCAAACTCCTTGATGCCTATTGATTTACCCTTTCTCTGATTAGTCCAGGGGGGTGAGGCCCGTTTCATTGTGTACCTAAAAAAGGTGGTATGACCGTAGTTGAAAATGAAGATAATGAGTTGATTCCTACAAGGCTAGTTACCGGATGGCGTGTTTGTATTGATTACTAAAGCTTAATGATGCCACTCGTAAAGATCATTTCCCGTTGCCTTTTATATACCAAATGATCGAACGATTAGCGGGAATGATATAATATTGCTTTTTAGATGGATTTTCCAGATATTTTCAAATTCCATTGACCCGCAAGAAGACCACCTTCACTTGCCCTTATGGGACGTTTGCCTACCGACGTATGCCTTTTGGTTTATGTAATGCTCCGGGCACGTTCTAAAGGTGCATGATGGATATTTTCCACGACATGATCGAGGAAACAATGGAGGTCTTTATGGATGATTTCTCTGTCTTCGGGGATTCTTTCTCGTCATGCCTCTCCCTTTTAGACAAAATGCTTAAACGGTGCGAAGATACTAATTTAGTTCTAAATTGGGAGAAATGTAATTTTATGGTAAAAGAAGGCATTGTTCTAGGAAATAAAATTTCAAAGTTCGGGATTGAGGTCGAAAAAGATAAAGTTGATGTTATAGCTAAACTCCCTCATCTGACTACCGTCAAAGTCGTTCAAAGTTTTTTAGGTCACGCCGGGTTCTATCGTCGATTTATCCAAGATTTTTCTAAAATCGTCCGGCCAATAACCTACCTTCTTGAAAAAGAAACCCCGTTTGTTTTCCCAAAAGAATGTATTGAAGTGTTTAATTTACTTAAAGATAAGTTAACGAAAGACCCCGATTTTAGTTGCCCCCGATTAGGACCTACCATTTGAAATTATGTGCGACGCTAGTGATTACGCGGTAGGTGTAGTCTTGGGGCAACGAAAGACCAAACGATTTCAACCTATACACTATGATAGTAAGACCATGATGGATGCTCAAGCACGTTACTACGGAAAAAGAATTATTAGCCGTAGTATATGCTTTCGAGAAATTCCGGCCTTACTTAGTATTATCAAAGACCATAGTATATACGGACCACTCGGCTCTTAAGTATCTTCTTGCTAAATAAGATCCTAAGCTGAGATTGCTCCGGTGGATTCTCCTACTCCAAGAATTTGATATTATTATTCGTGATAAAAAAGGAGCAGAGAATCTCCCGGCCGACCACTTATCAAGACTAGAAAATCCCCATCAAAGTGATCTTGAGAAAAAGGAAATTACGGAAACATTTCCTCTCAAGACACTTGGGATGGTTACCTTTCGTGGTGATTCTAGTACCCCATGGTTTGCCAACATTGCAAATTACCATGCGGGGAATTTTATTAAGAAAGGGATGTCGTCCCAACAAAAGAAAAAATTCTTTAAGGATGTTAAGCATTATTTTTGGGACGACCCCTACTTGTTTAAGATTTGTGCGGATCAAATGATTAGGCGATGTATTTACGGCCAAGAAGCCGTTGATATCCTCACGGCTTGCCATAATAGACCCACCGGGGGACATCATGGTGCCAACTACACCGCTAAAAAAGTCTTTGATTCCGGTTTCTATTGGCCTACTATTTACCGAGACGCCCATGACTTGGCACATGGTGTGACGCTTGTCAACGTCAAGGCAAAATCTCACAACGTGATGAAATGCCTTAAAATGCAATTCAAGTTTACGAGATCTTTGACGTATGGGGCATCGACTTTATGGGCCCGTTCCTGTCTTCTAGAGGGAATAAGTACATTCTCATGGCCGTCGACTACTTGTCCAAATAGGTGAAGCAAAGCGCTCCCACTAATGATGCCCGTGTTGTTGTAAAATTCTTGAAATATCTTATTTGCCGATTTGGTACTCCTCGATCATGATGTATTGCTATTAATTAGTGTTTGCGTAGCATTTTTGTAATGATTAATTTACTAGTTATCTTAAGTATGGAGGTTACTCATGTCTTTTACCATGTATCATCCACAACGTGTATTAGTGGTCAAGTGTCAAGAGGGGGTTTCAAATCGTGGTTTTGGATAAACATATTTTAGAAAGGACCGTAGGTGGATATACGTGCTTCTTGGTTCTGATAAGGTAGACGATGATTATGGTCCATTCCGTATCAGCTTTCAAAACACCTATCGGGTGCACTCCTTATAAGCTCGTGTACGGAAAGGCTTGCCATCTTCTACCTCGAGCTTGACACAAGGCTAATAGGGTTTTGAAACATTGTAATTTTGACTCCTTTAAGACAGCGGATGTGGTGATCACCGAAAAGTTCAAATGGAATGAATTAAATGAACTTCGGGATCTAGTTACGAGAATCTTTTATTACAAAGTGAAAACGAAAGAAGAATCATGACTTAAAGATTAAGAACTGCGTTTTCAATGTTGGTGATCATGTTCTTCTCTTCAATTCTCGATTAAAGATTTTCTTGGGCAAGCTTTGAACATGTTGGAACCAGACCATTCACCGTTGCTTAAGTTTTCCCTTATGGTGCCATCAAGTTATCTCAAACGACAGACCAAATTTCAAGGTGAATGGACATAGACTTAAGCATTATTTTGGAGGGGACATACCACCGATGGTTGTCCCGGATCTCCAAACTTTCCCCATGGACCATTAAATTCGGGGTAAGTCAGGCTCGTGACTCGGTTAACAAAAATAAGCGCTTCGTGGGTGGAAACCCATGTTTATCCTTAGTATATTTGTATAATAATAATGAATAAGTGTGATGTGAGGAGATCGCCTCTCCTTTTCGTGTTTATGTTTTGTGTTTTGTGTCTAGGGATTACCCGGATTTCGAAGACTCTCGTTGTTTGTGGTTTTATCCATCGTCACCATCAATCTAAAATCTTTGCATGATTATGGAAAATCTGATATACGGCTTTTTGATTTGGAGATAGAGCAGAGCCCTTAATTATTTGGATTATGCCTTGAAATTAGTATGGGGTTGACAGTCTCACATTGAGGACAATGTGTAGTTCTTGTATGGGGATCTTTCGATTGAATATTTACTTGCATTTTCCTTGTCTTCACGTAACCCCGTTTTTCCACCAAAAATAGCAAAAAATATGCCAATTTTTTTTTCTTTTCAAAAATAGAATAAATGGTTTGACATAATGTTTTGTCTTTTTAAGGAATATATAACTCTTTGAATACACCTTGAGTCCCAGATCGATTGTGGCCTCTAGCTGCCAGCTACAAACAACCTAAATTTCATTTAAATTTAAGCTTCTTGTAGTCTTTTATACAAGAGCTTTAAAACGCGAATTTAGCTTTTAATGGAGCCAAGAGTTTGCATGTTTCCATGATAGACCTTTATATATGCAGCTTTTTTTTTATTAGGACTAAGCATTCGTGGGATCTTTTAGTTAAGGATTTTAAATTTGGTAAAAAGAACTGAGAAATGATAGAGTTGGAAATACAAGGTAGAAGCTAACATAAAGTGTTGGAACTCTTTCAGGCTCTAGAGGTTTTAATTGTGGCTTTTTGTCACTTGAGTTAAAAAAATCTTTATATATATTGTTGAGTAAATAAAGTTGCTTTAGGTTTTTGCGATTCTTAGTTTAGATCACTTCGTAAAATTCCTTCTGGTGAAAGTAAGGTACACATCGAGGTTTTGTCCGTGTTGTGGGGAAATAGGCTACCGATTCCTGACGGCTCGCTACAGTTGTATAGGTAGTTAAAAGACCACAGGACTTGAAATTTGGCTAATAATAATAAGTTATGTAATAAACCGAAGCCGAAATAAGACCACTACCTCTTGCCGGCTCACAACCGATGTGGTAGTCATTTAAAGGGTAGAGGTAATAATAATAAAAACTATGGGCTGATAAAAGTTTACTGCCTCTTGCTGGCTCACAGCCGATGTTGCAGTCTTCTAAATAAGGCACATAGTAATAATCCGAGACTGTTAAAAGTTTGTTGACATATGCCAGGTTCACAACTGATGTGCAGAGCCGTCTAAAGGTCAAGGATCACCTAGGTTGAATTAAGCCTCTTTAGACCCATGGTCGCTCGAAAACTGATGTGCGTTGTTTAAAGGACCGATGTTTAATAATGTTGCAATAATAATAATAATAAAGCCAAATTTTGACTCTGGGTTATCTAAAAAGGATAACCCCTAAATCCTGTACCTTAATATGGACCTTATTCTTACCATATCGTCTCTTTAGGAAAGGATTTCAAACTAATTGTGGTCTAAACCAGGTTTTAATTTATGTGAATAAGACTTTAATTTATTCGTCACAAATAATAATAATAAAATCTGTAGAGGATTTAGGAAATAAGGGAGCGGAAAGTAGCTATGCATTCACAATTAGCATTTATGAGTAGTGTTAGCATCTTAACTTGTAGTTAACAATGATTTTGTTTTTAAGCTTAGTTTGGGGCAGGTGAAAAATCAGGGACGATGAATTTATCCTTTTTAATGTTTCTTGTTCCGTGAAGTTATGATATGTATTATGTTAATAATAAATACATAAAAAGGGTAAAACGGGGTGCATTTTAAAACTAGTGATTTCTTAATCCCCTTATATGAACACTTAGCTACTTTTCGAGGTAATCAGTCTAAGGGGGTTGAAATTGTTGGTTTTCTAAGTTTGTGTTTATGACATTGCGTGAGGACACGACAATAGCTTAGTATGGGGGATTTTGGTATGTGCTTAAATACACATACCTTTTATCTATAATACGAGCTAAAAAGACCAATAATGACCAATAAATACAGAAAAATGCATTGTATTCGTTTGTATTATGAATTGTGTCTTGCAGGTAATGGATATTGCATAAAAGGACAAAAACAAAGCAAAACAGATAAAACCGAGCACATGAATGGAAAGAGTATGAAAAACCGAAGCCGAAGGCATACCCATCTTCTATGGACCAAACCGGGCCCACTTAATGGGCCGGGTCAGCCTACAATCCTTAATTTATAAACCAAAGCCCTTTTAATCAAATCCATGATCCAATAACCAAATCTAAGTCCATTAACCTTAAAACGTATCCTGGCCCAAGATGAAACATATGTCAAAGCCCATACCCAGTCCAAATCCAATTCTATAACAAAAAGGGTCAACGCGGGTCAAAGTCAAATTTACTGTATATCTTTTCCACTTTCCCTCTTTTTTTTACATTCACATGACACCAAAGTGCTTGATCTATAGTGCTTCTAGAATCCTTTGTCTGACACCTCTGACACTCTCATTAGCCACGCTAGCAATCCCACATCACCCCATTGGTCAATTACATGTGGAAATAGATCTAACGG
>BQNB010008838.1:40441-70441 GCA_026074375.1 Tanacetum coccineum
CCCGATAGTTTGAAATAAATAAGTCTAAGCTCTTATCTGCCTAAAGTCAAACTACCCTGAATAGGGTATAAAGACAAGGTCAACGTCAGTACTGACCTTAGAAAGTGTGTTTGTCCCATAATTAGAATAGAAATGTAATAGAGACAAAGGTGTACAATATGTACTAGCCTATCAGAATTGGGACATACATTTATCATCCATGTGGGTATGACCCTACCTATGTAGTATAAATAACAAACGTCTTGTAAAGGAGTAGGTCAAGTTTGTGCATTTAAAGTCATATCTTTCATAAACACATACTCCTCCAAAGTCTACTAAGTCCCTAAGTAAGATAAGTTGGTTAGCATAGTAGTCAGCTTTGCATAACACTTTAGGTTTATGCAAAGTTGTTAGTGAGGAGATCACACACACACACATTGTCATTCAATCCCCATTTTAGTTCCTCATACAATGGGGTATAATTCTTAATAAATATAAGAGTTAAACGTTGAAAATTAGTTTTGTGTTCTTTAGGGTTTTACACTTATATCTTGTCAAAACTGATTTTCATCTACATTACTTAAAGCCATGAGTTAGTTTATCTTAACTTATATAGTTTTGGTCACTAATTCAAAGGGAACAATAAGTAGTATTAGAGGCAGGTTTATAAAACTCTTTTAAATCTGCTTTGAGTTTTTAAAACCTAGATCCGAAAATGGTTGCTATAAGTAATGTACCCCAGATAGTAGACAAAAAAGGAGACAGCTACTCTTCTGTTGCTCCTTGATAAATACTTAATTGTATATATTAAATACCCGGGATTTTGCCAAATAATGCCAAAAAGATAGAAAAATGTGTGCTTTTGTGTCTATTGTGTAGGAGTTGATATGAAAAGACAAAAGTGAGCAAAAACAGTCAAAAACCGACAAGAAACGGAAAAGACAAGACAAGATGGGAAGCCAAATCAATCTCAAAAGCCGGATCAGCCCGATACAAGTCAATGAAGACCCAAATGAAAGTCAAAGGACCAATGTTGACAAGTTTTCAAAGTTCAAAGGCTTATTTGGAAGTTTCTAAGTTCAAAGGACCAAAGTTGCAAAAGCTAGAAAATTGGTTTATAAAGGGAGAAAAAAGAAATAGAAACCACAAGGGCCAGAGTTGTCAATTTTCGAACTTATTTTACACTACATATTGAGGGAAAGAAACACAAGGGCTGATTGTGCAAATAGGCCAAAGTTTTAAACTTATACGCGGCTTTATTCCTTCCCTAACCACCCTCAACAGCTTTTCCCGCCCAAACTCGCAACAAACCCAACTTCTTCAATCACTACCCCGCTCCTCTACAAGCTCAACTCAACCTCGTATTTTAGCATTGCCACATCACTTCGCCCACGTGGCAGCATTTAATTGGTCCGAACACCTCACAACTCAGGATCAACGGCTTAAATTCAAACTCAAGAGATCCAAGGGCTAGAAATGGGTGTCTGTCTCATCCTTTCATCATCTCTCAGCTATAAATACAAGTTCATAGTTAGTTAATTGTTAGTTAGTTAATTTTTCAGTTTTTCTTGTAATTTTCCTTTTTAAGCTTTTGTTTACTATTCATCATTTTCAATTAAGCTCAAGTTTTTAAATTCAGTTGTACTATTTGTATCTTCACTTGTATTCTTCAGTTCTAAGAAATAAAAGCTAGTTGTGTTGTGTTTGATCTAAAGTTTTCAAGTAATAAGCCGATTTTAAGCAATAAGCTTGTAATAAGCTGTTTTTAGCTTATCACATTTTCTTAAGTTCAAAAGTAGTTCAAAACTTTCTATACACTGTAATTGTTTACTTTAGTTAAATGTTGTCCACTTAAATTCAGTTTTCATTCAATTTGGAAGCAACAAGGAGTAATAAGCTCTCAAAAGCTTATTAAGCTTAAAGCTGTTGGTTTAGAGGCTAAGGGAGCCATATAGGTTTATGATTTAAGGTCACTCACTCAGAAAGAGTGACCTAGGTTCAGAGACTACATTCACAGGTTTTAATTCATGTTTTTAACTTTTAGCATTTATAGCTTAAAACTTTAGCTTATTAGCTTATCTTTGTGTGTGCTTAATCATTGTTAATATTACTTAGTTAGTTTAGAGTTTTAAATTCTTTAAGCTGTTTTAGTTTAAATCCACTAGGTTTTCATTACTTAAAGCTGTCAAAGTTTAGATAAGCTAGGTGAGTAACTAGCTTAAATTCCTTAATAAGCTGTAGGATTTATTGCTCATTTGGCTTAATTAGGTGATTTCTAGTGTGAGTAGATAAAAGGTTTTAGCTGTTTTAGTTTTTAAAATAGTTTTTAAGTTCACTTTAGTTTTGACAGTTAGTTTAAAGTGGTGTTTGGGTTAAGACATATTTGACCTTTAAAGTCAATATCATTCTGTCAATTCCTTTGATACATTTGAGTTTATCAAAGTGAACAAGTTTTAAAAAGATTTTAAGAATTAGTTAGTAGAATTACAAAGTTTAGGGCTTAAATACTTCTTCCTAGCACCAGGACAGTTTTAAGCTAAATTAGATTTAGAGTTTAGTGTCTCAAAAGCAATTTAGAGCTCACATTTGAATAATATAGGTTTAGATACATATAAGTAGTGAGTTCAAAGAATTTTAACCTCAAAACTTAGCCTGCATATTAGGATTTTGGTCAATTGCATCAGCAACAACAGTATTAACTGTTGTTGCTCATTCATTTTCTAGTTGCTTTTTAGCATTCATAAGTAGGAGTTAGAATCTAGTATTAAGCATTTTCATTGTACTCCACTAGCTTAGTATAAATAATCTTTTAAATTTCATTTCCAAGCTTTGGTCTAGCTTAAATTTTCTTGTAAAAGTGTTGTTAGCAACAGCTGAGACTTTTAGCTTATTTTCTTTTGATTTCTATTTTCTAGCTTTTCATTCCTAAATTCTTTTATCTAGGTGTATTCTATATCCATAGATTAGCTTATTTTCAAAGTTTAAGTTTTCAGGATTAAGAAATAAGCTTGATTGCTTATTAGGATTAGCTTAATCTCAGTTTTAAGCCTGAACCTTGCACTTTTTGATAGCAAATTCCTTGTTAATCTTGTTAATACTTAGCTTATTATTTTTTAGAAATCCATAGTACACATCTCAAGCATCAAGTAGAATCTTTTAGTTTTAACTTTCATTCAGAAATAAGCTAGGAATAAGCTAAAGTCTAGAAAGCCAAGTTAAGCCTTAGTTACTGTTTTGCAGAACAAAAAGCTAATTTTCTAGCTTATTCTGTTGTTAAAAGTTCAAGTTGCTTTTATTAAAGTTGTAGTGTGTAAGCTCATTAACAACTTTGTAGTTTTAAGTTTTTGCTTATTTCCATTTTTTTAGATAAGCCAAAATAAGCCATAACGCGGGGTCTGATTTGTACTTTTTCAATAGTATAGGGTTACCCGTTTGCACTAGAGTGTAATTTTCCAATAGTTACCCCGCCTACCCTTTTCTTTCTTTTCTTACACTTTCTACCCTGTCTTTTTAGGAAATATTAAATAGTTTTAATATTTTGTTATTAGTTTAAATAAAATTAGGTTTAAAGTTTTAATTGATAAAAATAGGTTACAATTGGTTTATAAAAATTAGGGCTTTTTGTTCCATTTGATTTCTGCACCCTTAAAGTAGATAAAAACCATTTTTCCTTATTTTTCTAGTTAAATTTGTATTTTCTAGGAATTTAAATAGGATTTAGGTAAATACTTTTTATTAAATAATTCATAAAAAATAGAAAAATAGTTGAAAAATTTTGATTCTTTTTGTGAAAATTTTCTTTTTAAATCTAGTATTTTTGAAAAATAAAAGTAAAATTTTAGTGATAATTTTTAGAAAAAGTTTATTTTTGTTAATTCATTTATCTTTAAAAATTCATAAAAAATTCAAAAATAGTTAAAAAATTCCAATTCTTTTTCCTAAAATTTTCTTTTTTAAATTTGTGATTTTTAGGTATAAAATTTGTGAAGATTAGTGATTTAGATTTTTAATTTCAGTTTTAGCTCGCGATTTTACTTTTCGCATTTAAATTTCTAGCTAGTTAATTGTTTTTAGTTCATGCTATTATATTTGTAGTGTAATCAAAAGTTCAAAAATCCTTTATCATTCTTAACTCGAATCCGAATTATTCCCAAATTCTCAATTCACGATTTCGTTGGGACACGACCCGAGGAAAAGTACTTCCCGGATAAAAATATACAAATTGTGTTTTCTTTAGTGAGATTTTTACCTTATATTTCTGACCTTTTGCCTTGGTTAAGGGCATTTGGTTGAGATTTGCATTTGTGTTATTTTATATGTATGCTATTTGACGAATCAATTTTTGGCGCCGTTGCCGGGGAGGCATTTAGTTCGTGGTTGGTTTAGCTTAGTTCAAGCTTATTTATAAGCCTATAAGCTCACGGCTTATTTTGGTTTGTGGTTTAAAGATCAACTCTTGTACTCTTGTGTTTAATCTAGCTTCTAGCTTATTTGTTTTATGAGTTCGTGCATTAAATAAGCTCTTTCAGCTTATTGTAATTCGGTTCGTTTATAAGCTCTCAAGTCAAAGTTTAAGTTTGTTTTAGGTATTTAATCTTCAAATAGCTTTGTCCTTTCTTGGTTCAAACGTGCTCTAGCTTCTTCTCTTTAGAGTTATAGCTTATTAGAGTTACTCTTTGCTTATTTTTTTTGGTTATTCGAGTATTAACTAGCTTATTTTGATCTTAAGAAATCTTGATGGCAGTTTGGACATAGAGAAGTACTAGTTTTTGTTTGTTATCCACGTTTGTGCAAAAGAACAAACCATAATACTAGTAGCGGTTTGTTTTTGTGGTCCAAAAGTGTACTTTGTTTAACTTATTAAGCGACGGTTTAGTAAGATAGGTGGCAGTTTGTTTAATCCTTAAAGTAGCGATTTGATAACAAACCTCCACACAACGCTTTACAGGTTGCCAGCGGTTTTAATTTATCTTGGCCAAATTAGAAACGTTATTCTGTCCAAATCAAGACATGGCAGCGGTTTGCTGAATTAGTGGTAGCGGTTTGATAATTTAAAATTGGCAGTGGTTTACCCAGGTTTCATATGACCAACGGTTTGACAGATTTCATACCAGCGGTTTGTCATTTATATTGGCCAGCGGTTTGGTAAACTTTTTAACAGCGGTTTGAAAAAATTAACAGGAAGCAGTTTATCAATTTTAGGTGGTGGTTTGGCAAACTTTTAGTCAACGGTTTGGTTTACCTAAGGTGGTGGTTTAGTAAACTTTCTTTGGCAGCGGTTTATTGATCAAGGAAGCGGTTTGGTCAAATATTAGCTAGCGGTTTGGTCAAATATTAGCCAGCGGTTTGCCAGATTCTATTTGCCGGCGGTTTGCTTGTTTCTGAATGAACCAAAAATCATTTTCGATTCAGAACCAATTTTGGTGATCTCATTTTCGGTACAAGGACATTTTCGGTGAATTATTTTTTGGATAATTTAGACAAAGACTTGAAAAGACAATTAATTTAACATAACAAACCATCAACCTAAATCAACAACAAGGACTTAGAAGACAAATAACTTTCTAACAAACAAACCTTAATCAAAATCAATTTACATTCACGATTTTCTCTTGATTTTGTAAAATCTAGCGAAAGACTCAATTCTTTTCTCGGTTTAAATCATAGATTTGTAAAATCCCGTGGACGTTAATTGCATTCATTTAACCACAACTTCAATCACAACACATCTACTTAAGATCCTACAATCATTTTCACTTTATAATTCTATAATCATTCATCGTGACTACTCCAATCAAAACTTCCACAACCGACAGTCAAATGCATACCAACATCATGGCAGCTGGTTCAAGGGAGCGTCCACCAATGCTTGCAACGGGAAGATATGCACAGTGGAAATCACATTTCTTAAGATACATCGATACAAGACCAAATGGTGATGCCCTAAGGAAATGCATTCTTCAAGGTCCTTACACTCCTTTTACTGTCACAATTCCAGCTATACCTGCAATAGACAATACTCAAGCAATTCCTGAACGAACAGCAGTTGAGACAATCTTGAATATGTCTCTTGAAAACAAAGCTCATTTTGAATCAGAAAAGGAATCAATTCATTTGCTATTGACTGGAATTGGAGATGAAATATACTCAACTATTGATGCTTGCAAGACAGCTCATGAAATGTGGAAAGCTATTGAAAGGCTACAACAAGGTGAATCTCTCAACATTCAAGATGTCAAGACTAATTTGTTTTGGGAGTTTGGAAAATTCACTTCTCAGGATGGAGAGTCAATGGAGTTATATTACTCCAGATTTTACAAATGATGAATGAAATGATAAGAAACAACTTGACAATTGCTACGATGCAAGTCAATGTTCAGTTTCTTCAACAACTTCAACCAGAATGGTCAGGGTTTGTGACAATTGTCAAGAAACAACACAAATTGGATATAGTCTCATATCACAAGCTATTTGACATTCTAAAACAATATCGAAAGGAAGTTAATGAAATCCGTGTTGAAAGAATAGCCAAGAATGCTAACCCATTAGCACTTGTTGTTGCTGCTCAACAACATCCAGATCCTTATTATCAAGCACCAAAGTCTCACAAATCATATGCACCAACTTCAAAAGCATCACCTCAAACCAGATCTCATGCAACAACCAGACACAAAGGCAAAGAGATAGCCAAAACAATCACACCTCCATCTGAGTCAGCTTCTGAAGAAGACAGTGATCCTGAACAAGCTCAGAAGGATAAGGAAATGTAGAAAAACTTGGCACTCATTGCAAAGTACTTCAAAAAGCTGTACAAACCTACCAACAACAACCTTAGAACTTCTTCAAACTCCAGAAACAAGAATGTGGATACTACTCCAAGGTATAAGAATGACAATTAGGCTAGACAGTTTGGGAATCAGAGGACAGTGACCGTTGCTAGGGCTAGGGAGACTGTAGGCAATCAGGTAGTGCAGCAGACTGGGATACTGTGTTTTAATTGCAAGGAATTTGGTCATTTCGCTAAGGAATTAAGGAATCCAAAAAGGGTCAAAGACTTCACGTTTTACAAGGAAAAGATGTTTGTCACACCCCCAAACGGGGCCTAATCGGAAACACGTGTCCGGGGGCGTGACGTCATAATACACATCACACAAGATACAAAGAACTACCTCTAAGGGTACGTTTAAAATCCAACATCGTTGCTTTAATTAAAATAGTTAAAGTTTTACAGGCCCCAACGATAATAAAACGGAAAGCGAATAAAAGGTTTTAAAAGTTTGCAACGAATGTTTAACATAGATAATAAAATAATAATTCTCTTAAAAATTTGGTCCAATTCAAAGGCAACAACCATAAGCAGCAAAGACATCCATAGCAAAGCACTTGGAAAAAATGCTAAAAGCGTCAACATAAAGTATGAGTGAATTCATAGGTTTAAATTTAATATAAGCGGACCACAAGTTCACAAGTACCACATGATAGTTATAGAGAGATACAACTTCACATAAAAAAGCAATTACGTTAGCACTAAGGCCCCCCGTTCCATGACACCGAAGCTCAATTTAAAGGAAGCATTTTATATGCCAAATAGTATTCCACGCCCTAAAGGTATCTGACCAAGATCACCTATTGACATTCCGACAAGGTATATATTCGTTTGTTCGGGACCTTCGAATCTAGTAAGCACTACTTACCCGGATAAGGATAATTACTCACAATAGATCTATTTACAACATCTGCGCTCACTTAACCAGTACGGTCGGTTAAGCAATTGACGGTTCATGATAATTCAGGCATTAGTGGTCTATTCGCTACTTAGGCAACACGTAATCAGGAAAAGGAAACGTAAAGTAACTGTGTCCATAGTTTGAAAACAAGCAATCTCACCCCAAAATAATAAAGTAAAAGTAGTAAAACATGGGGCTATGAACTCACTTTAGCAAAATCAGCAAATGATAATCACGCAAGTAAAAGATGATATAGAAATCTAGCCGCGACCTAGAATAATAACGCGTCTCAAAAACACGGAATGTATGCCAAGAATTGCATAATAAGTTCATCACCAAAATACATCCATGTGTGTTTGCTTTAGTTTGATTATCAAATCATGACGAAATAAAATCATATAACTCTTCGTTAAGTTTCGGCGTTTAACTAAAAATTACTATTTTTAGAAAGTTTCTATTTTAGGAAAGTTTTTAGTTTCAGGACGTTAATACCGTCCCCTACATTTGTTAAGTTTCCATAATTCAAAACGCACTAACTAGCCTTAATCACTTAACTTCTAAGTCCGTTCTGCTGAATTCTTACCAAACTTACTATTTTTAGTAACTTTACCGCTTTTCCCAAAATATGCTAACGGCGTCTTTAAGTGATACTAATCAATAGGTATGTGTTACTATATATTTTGCTAGTGTTTAGAAAGTCCAAAAATGTCTGAAAGTGTCCGAAAACTCATTTTACTGTTCACATCAGCACACTATTCACTTGGTTTTGTCCAAAAATATTTCAAGTTTCATTTGGCTATAACTTGATCGTTTTAAATCTAATTTTAATGTGTGATATATGTAAAACTATCTACTCAAAACGAGCTCTTCAAAAACTACTTTTACGCCTAATAAAAACATTTTTAGGTCGACCAAAATCTCAAACCAAATTTGGGACAGCAAGCACTTTTTGTCAAAAACGCAACCAAAATCCACCCAAACTTCACAATAGTGCATAATCTAGCCTAATCTCCATTCACAACTAAACCACAACGAAACCACACTTAAAACTAACCTAATCCCATCATTTCTATTGTTGCAACTCTCATCCCACTCTCATCTCACCAAGAACATAATATTTAACTAGTGAAATAAATGGTACATCATTATTTATAAAATCTTGTTTTATATCCTTCAAAAATTTAAAACACAACATATGGATGCATGGATCTTGAACATATATGAAGAACATAAGTGAAACCACAAAGAAAGATTCAAGATACTTACAAGAATGATAAACAAGAAGCAACAACACAAGATCTATACCCAAAATCACTAGATCTTTAAAAACCCCAAATAATAATCAAACTCTAATTTGTAGATCTTGAATAAAACTCTTAAATCAAAGAACCAATACTTGCAAACACCTTAGGTAACCTTAGAAATGAACTTAGAATGCTTGGATCTTGATATAAATCAAAACTATGGAAAGTTTATGTGTGTGGGTATGTGCCGTGGTCAAGAGGAGAGAAAAAGAGAGAAAAAAATTTGTTGGTGGCTTGAAAATGATAATGGAACCCTAAGTATTGATATGTGTTGGTATTTATGTAACATTTCGTGTTTTAGGTCATTTACGACGTTATATATCTCACTAATTATTTTTTTTCTAGTACACGTTCGCTTTTCAGGTCATTTACGACTTGGTTAAGCTTTTACAAGAGTTAAACAAAGGAAAAGCTAGTTAAGGTTTTCTTTGGAAAAACTAGGATTTTCATCCTTGTTTTCAAACTAAGGTTTAAATCACAAGTGTGTGATTTGTTTTTCATTCCTCACTCATTCACCTAATGTCATCTAATAGCTAATCATTTTTATTACTTATGATTTCATGTGTATATATAAATTATATAGGGCTCATCACCATTAGGATACTATTAAACATGTAAAATAAACTTCTTTCTTATATGGAACATTATTTTGTATTACTCTCTCAATGTTATTATGGGTGCTAATGTCCATGTTTATAAATGGAGTATAAGTATTGTACACTTGTTGGTTATGTATAAAAAGTATATGGAAAACTAGTTAACTAAAAGTACTTAGAAATTTATGAATTAAAGGTGTTGTTAGGACTTGTCTATCTTGGAAACTTGGACAAAATTATGGGATAATGGACTTCTATAAATATTTAAGACTTAGGATATAAAGTGCTTATAAAGGGAACTTGTGGTATTTTATTTAGTTTGATAAGTAAATAAACAAGTTATATAATTAAGTATAATCACATAATTATTAAAAAGGGGTCTGTTTTGGGTCACGAATTTTAATCAGTAATGTTATATTTTATAAAAATTTACTTCGTTCTCATGACGATTCCAAAAGGTAAGAAAACTCGAAAAACAACCGATTTATTATCGAAGGAGTTACGTCGATTACAAGTTTACGAAATTAAACTTTTATAAAAATAATTTTATAAAAACTGTTACTGTTCATTAGGAACTATTTATTTTTGGAAACTCATAATTAAGTAGTAACCTTTCTTATTCACATGAACGTGCTCGAAAAAAAAAGTGATATCACTAAAAAACGGAGCCACCCAAATACGAGTAAGATTCGACGTTTCAAGTTATCGAACATTATGTTTATAAGCTTTGAAAAACCGTTTTAAATGCTTCTAGCAGCTACTGAAACTCATTTTTGAGGACCTTCGGGTCTGATTGAGCCGAAGTGTAAAACTTACAAAGTTGTTCGCGAACGACATTTTACAAAAAAACCTGCCAATGTTCATAATTTTTGGAGGGTGTATTGTTTTTAAATAGACACTTTTTTCTGACATGATAGTATTTTGGTTCGTTTGCTAAAAATAAATTTTTGCATAACATTTTAGAATCATTTATATAATATTCTATACATGTCTTAAACTTTTTAAATATATTTTACAAGACAAGTAATTTTTTTATTAGTTTTATAACGAGTACGAACTCGTGGTATTTGTCTTAATCAAATGCGATTTATTTTGATTTCATAAACTCAATAGATGGTTGGTGTAGCTATATAGAATTATATAAGGTAGTTGTTATTTCAAAATACTTAGTTCTCTTACGCATACCATATTTTCTTAGGTTGCTTTCGGATAATTTCGTTGTCACGTTTTCTGTTATTCACTCGACTTATTTCATCCCTTCACTTCTAAGGTGAGTTCATAGCCCCACATTTTCTCTATTAATGGTTTTCATAAACTGTTTTCGGGGTGAGAATATGTGCTCGTTTTACTAAACAAACTTATTGATTTCTACTACTTAACCGTTACATGACTATTTTTACTAGCTTGATGGGATTTACTTCCTGATGTGAGATCGTTGTAATACATATATTTTTAACCGTTGTTTTTGAATTTTGGATGATGGTTTTTCTTTGGTCAATGGGTTTTTTTTAAATTGTTTGCTACCAAGTTAGTGCCTGGATATTATTGCCATTTGTTACAGTGTTGCCAACTCTCTTTAAGTCCCCTACACAACTCATGAAACGTCAATTGCTATTTGATCCGTCAATGTTCTTAGTATCATACGGACCAATATTTAATTAGGTTGCTTTCGGTATTTGTGACACGTTTTCTGTCATTCACTTCGATTATTTCATCCCATGTTCACTTCTAAGGTGAGTTCATGCCCCACAGTTTCTCTATTAATGGTTTCTTTAAACTGTTTACGGGGTGAGAATATGTGTCGTTTTACTAAACACAAAACTTATTGATTTCTACTAAATAAAGCGTTTACATGACCTATTTTTACTAACTAAAGCTTGATTGGTTTAATTAAATGATTTGAGATCGTGTAATACCTATATTTAAAACCTGTGATTTTTAGACATGATTGTTTTACTTTGGACACAAGTGTTTTAAATTGTATGATACCCAGATTATTGTATGGATATGATTGCCTAAGTTACGTTTTGCCACTCTTTTGTCCCTACCAAATCATGAACCGTCAATTGCTATTATAGTGAGCGCTAGTGTTGTGGATAGATCTATCGGGACTAACAATCCCCACATGGAATTTCTGGTACAAGTTGATCATGGTGTCATTTAAACATTTAGATGACTTATGTAGGCTGTTTGGCAGGGGGGGGGGGGGGACACACCTAAATTTTTTTGGGGGGCCCACTGACAGTTAAAGCTCGGGGTCTTGAGTTTAGAGCAAATAATACAGTTTTGGTCTTTGAAATTTGTTTCATAGTCTACCTTTACTTAAATCTTGTGGTCCACTCTTTATTTGATAAACCTAAGATTTACTCAAACCATTATGTGTTGACATTTATATTGTTTAATTTCAGGTCCTATAGGTATATGGCTTGGATGGGAGCCGTGACGGTATCAATGAAGATGGTTTCTGTGTTTACTTAATTTTCGATGCAACTTTATCTTTTAAAAACTTATGTCATCTTTTGAGATTATGAAGCTTTTGTTTAAAAGGACGTATGTAGTATGTTTATGACTCTTTTAATATTTTGAGACCATAACTGAAAACTCTGATATTTTAAAATGCATCGAATGAAACTTTATTTAAACGTCTCTTTTGAGGTCGTTCCTTATATCTTGTTTGTTGTACTAAGACGTAGCAACCCCTTTGTTACAATTCGCTTGCTCATCAAGAATTTTGGGGGGTTATAGCTTGGTATCTAGATCTAACTAGGTTTTAGGGAACTGGGTCATTTTCAAAACTCTAGTCTTATAAAACAATAATTTTAAAGATTTTCTTTTTCTTTCATTTTAAAATACAGAATCCTTCATCACTTTCCCGATATCGCGCGGTATTCCCCGGATCATGATTACTTTCGTTCATCATTATTGCTTATTTAGTTTTATTATAATATTCGGTTTATATTTCGATTCCTTTGTCTACCTTCTAGCGATTACTATTCATTCGTATTCGGTCGGAGTTATATACCTTTTATTGTCCATTTCTGATTAATGATGTTATATATAGATCACCTTTAAAATAACCATCGTTGTGAACTTAATCTTGTGGTTATGTGGATTCATTATACAGTTGCATACTGTATTTATGATAAATTCATGATTAGTATAATATTATTATTTTCTCCATTATTATTATGTACCTCGACTCGGCGTATAACGTTTTTTTTTTTTTTTTTTTTTTTTTAATTTCTTTTTTTTTTTTTTTTTTTTTTTTTTTTTTTTACTATTACTAATTCTTACGATTGTGTATTTGTATTACCAGAGTAATGCCGCCCTGGAAGATGAAAGAAATCTGTTAAGAGGTTAGTGGAAAAGCGTGTGGCCAAAGCTATTGAAGAATACGAAAAGTCTAGGGCTAATCTAGATAGTGCTGGGTAGGTCTGGAGGGGAGGAAACCCTAGAATGCATGGAGGACTGTGAATGTGCAAGGTTGTTCGACACAAGACTATTTATGATTGGAAAATCCTCATCATTTAATGGAACGGAGGGTTTGTTGTCTGGTTAGGGCATTGGATGAGAAGGTGGAGCAAGTGTTTGAAACTTGCAAGTTGTGCCGAAAAGATATAAGGTTAGTTTTGCTGCTAGTACTTATCTTGGGTTAGTGCGTTAACATGGTGGTAATGGGAATGTGCACACTCTAGAGCTCGTCAAATTGCTAACCGATATTCCTGACTGAATCAAGACGACGTTGATACCGATACTGCCCATAGCAAAACACGAAATCCAAAGGATGGAGCAAGAGCTCCGGACTCTGACTCTAAAAGGAGACGACATCGAGGCATACAACAGTCGTTTCCATGAGCCGGCCTTGATGTGTCCTGAATTGGTGCCCACTGAAAAGAAGAAGATTGAAAGGTATGTTCGTGGGTTTCCTGAAAGAATCAAAGGAAATATCACTTCTTCAAAGCCTGCAACTCTGCATTGATGCATTCACAATGGCATGTGAATGGTTGAGCAAGCATTCGGGTAGGGACTACTAGAATTGGTTGGAAATTAGCAACAAAAGGAAATAGGAAGACCCCAATAGAAACACCAACAACAATAAACCCCCAAATCTAACAAACAACCGCAACCGAAACATCAACTAATCACCAACAACAAAACAGGATGGCTGTGAAAACTGCCAGGGACTATTGCGTTGCACGCCCAAGCTGAGATTGAGGGTAGAGGTTATGTTGGGAATCTACCAAGGTGCAATCGTTGCAACTCTCACCACAATGGGCTATGAACCTCAAGGAATGTCGGGACAGTGCTCAAAGAAATGCGTTCATAAGGAGATAAGATACTGAGTTAGGAGTTTCAGGTGCAGGAGTTACCCCCCTACAGATGGGAATTGTTATGGATGCCGGTGAAAAGGACATTACAAGGACAAGTGTCTAAAAAAGAAGAAACCTGCGAATGTGGGAGCTCGTGGAGACAGATTACATGGTGGTTGAAAATCGCTCAGCAGAATCCGAATGTGGATCGCGTGTACGTTTCTCTTCTTAATGATCACTACGTTGTTCCTCTTTGATTTCTGGTGCTGAGTGAGTTTTGTTTCTTATGCGTTTTACACCTTCTTTGATATTGCCCAACCGTTTAAATACTAGTTATGAAGTAGAGTTAGCAGATGGAAAGGTGGTTAGTACCAACACTGTTTTACGTAGTTGCACCTTAGTCTTGCTTAATCACGTGTTCAAAATTGACCTGCTCCCGACCCGACTAGGAAGTTTTGATGTAATTATTGGCATGGATTGGCTGCCATACATCACGAGGTTGTCATAGATTGTTATGAATATATTGTACTGGTATTCCTCTTCGAATGGCGAGATTCTTATTCGTCCAAGGCCGAAATTACGAGAGGGACGGAAAAAAGGATACTGGATCCTTGCATGTATTCAAGGTTGATGTGAAGGTGATTGATACATAGTGTTGTCCGAGATCTTCCCTAAGGTTTTTCCAGTTTGGTTCTTTCAGGTTTACCTCCTGTACGAGAGATAGAATTTCGCATCGATCTGATCCCAAGCGCGTCGCCAGTTGTGAAATCACCATACCGATTAGCTCTCGTCAGAGATGTTAGAGTTGTCGAACCAGCTAAAGGAGCTTCAAGAGAAGGGCTTCATTCGACCCAGTCATTCTCCATGGGGAGCACCCGTGCTTTTTGTCAAGAAGAAAGACGGTGCGATGAGAATGTGTATTGACTATAGGGAATTAAATAAGTTTGACTTTAAAAAAGCGCTATCCTCTCCCCTGAATTGATGAAATTGTTGGATCAATCACAAGGTGCCTATGCGTGTTTTGTTTCTCCTAGATAGATTCTTCGTTTCTGGATAGATTCAGTTTAAGAGTTCGAGGAGGAAGATATATTGAGACCGAGTTTAGATCCACGTTATGGGCATTTTGAGTTCAAAGTATGCATTTGGGCTGACAAACGCTAACCAGAATATTTATGGACTTAATGAAAAGCGTCTGAAAAAACCGTATTTGGTTAAATTTGTAATTGTGTTCATTGAACGTCCATCTTAATATACTCAAAGTAGAAGAAGAACATGTAGTCACCTGAAGACGATTTTAGACTTACTCAAGGTGGAGTATGATGTTATATGCCAAATTTTCATAAGTGTGAATTTTGGTTTACAAGACGTACAGCTTCATCAGGACATGTGGTCAACTACGTCGGTATTCTACGTGGTTCCTAGCATGGTTTTGTGTCAGTCAAGAATGGAAAACAGATTTCTAAATCGTCTAAAGGAATCCGTTTTTTTATTTTTAGCGTTTGGCGGGTTTATACCGGAGATTTTTTAAGATTTTCTCCAAGTTCGCCAAGCCTACTCACCCTATTGACCCAATAAAGATTTAGGCATTTGTGTAGGGCAGGATAAGCAAGATGATGTTTTCGCATTCTAAAGGAGTAAGGTATGCAATGCTCTAGTGTTAGCACTCCCGATGGACTCCAAACGGTCTTTTGTGGGTCATATTGTGATTGCATACAAAACAAGGTTTTGGTGACGTGTGTGCTGCGGGGGCAAAGTGGATAGCGTATGCTGTCAAGATGTTAATGACGCCTATGAGAAAAATTTATACCACACGACTGGAATTGGGGTGCGGTGGTGTAGCCTTTAAAATCTAGAAGAGACATTATCTTTATGGACGAAAAGTCGTTTATTTACACTGACCACAAGAGTCTCTTGTACATATTTGACAGAAAGATTTGAATTATGCGCCAAAGGCGGTGGATCGAGCTGCTCAAGTGAATATGTGGTGTGAGATCAATTACCACCCGGGCATGCGAATGTGGTGGCGGAATGCCTTAAGTAGAAAAAGAAGATTGTCAAGCCATGGCGGGTACGTGCGTGCTCATGAGTATTACTATTATTCTAGGCTTTAGACTGAGATTTTTAGAAGCACAGGGCGAAGTTTCCAAGGATATCAAAAGCTCAACTGATGGCCTAAGAGGATTAGAAACCACTTTGAGGCGACGAGATGTTGTGGAATTTTATTCTTCGATTCGTCATCTGGCATTCCATCAGTTGGTGGTGTATGGAAATTGATCATGGATGAAGCTCTTACTTATGATATTCAATTCTTCCGGGTGCGGATAAGATTGTACAATGATCTGAGAGACTTGTATTGGTGGACCTGGTATGAAGAGAGACATTGCTGAGTACGTTAGGCAGGTGTCTTTACGTGCTCTAAAGATTAAAGCCGGAACACTCAGGAAAAACCCATCAGGATTACTTCAGCAACCCGAAATCCCTAGTGAAATGGGAGAAGGATATACAATGGATTAGTACAAAGTTGCCTAGATGCAGCAGTGGGTACGATGCGTTTGGGTCATTAGAGATAGATTGACCATGTCGGCTACTTTTACTATTTGTTGAAGATTACAAAATGGAGAAAGAAGAGTGGAGCTAGCTAAGGATATATATCAACGAGTTGTGGCAAGAATGGTGTGACTGGTGTCAATCATCTAAGACCGTGATGGTCGATTCGCGTTACACTTTATGGCAAGCTCTTCAGAAGGCGTTAGGTACAAAAATACTTATGGAGTACGGCTTACCACCTTGGAGCCGGATGGTCAGTTTGTGAGCCGTATTTTCAGAGCTTTGGAAGTTATGCTACGGAGCTTGTGTTATGGATTTTGGTGCAAAGTTGGGATACTCATCTCCCCGTGTCGAGTTTTCTTATTAATAACAGTTACCTCACGAAGCCGTTAAGTGTGCACATTCGAGCTCTATTCGGCGGGAAAAGTGTAGATCCCACGTTGATATGGGCTTTGAAGTGGGAGTAAGTTAGCTTCATTTGGACAGAATTGTGCAAAAGAAACATACAGAAAAAGATTATTCAGATTAAGGAAAGGTTGAAAACGGCAAGGAGTCGCCAGAAAAGCTATGCTGATAAGAGGCGTAAGCCTCTTGAATTCAAAGTTGGAGACCGAGTGTTACTTAAGGTATCTCCATGGAAGGGATAGTAGTGGTACGTTTTTGGTTAAGAAAGGAAGGTGGCACACGATATGTGGGACCGTTTGAAATAGTAGGGTGTGTTGGACCGGTAGCTTATCGGCTGAAGTTACCCCAAGAGCTGAGCTGTATCCATGACACGTTTCATGTGTCAAACCTTAAGAAGTGCTTGGCCGAGTCAGATGTGCAAGTACCTTTGGAAGAGATCGAGATTGATGAAAATCTGCGTTTTTATCGTAGGAGTCTAATGGGTTGTGGATCGAGATGTGATAAGCTAAAGCGGTGAAGAATTCCAACTTAGTCTAAGTTCGTTGGAATGGAGCTATCGGAAGGAGCGGAGTTATACCTGTGGAATGTGAAAGATCTGTTCCGGAATGTTATAATCCGCATCTTTTCTCTGAACCGGACCCTTCGTCAAGTGTCGCAACTTGAGCCTTGAGGGCAAGGCTCTTCTAACCGGAGGAGACTGTAACATTTCGTGTTTTCAGGTCATTTACGACGTCATATATCTCACTAATTTATTTTTTCTCGTACACGTTCGCTTTTAAATTTAAGTGTTTAGTTTAAACGGTATGATATAAGTTTTCATTCAACGTTACGAATGGACAACCAAACGCAAATTAAAAGTTTTAGCAATGCAAGCATTATATTATTTTTCGAAAATATTAATTAAATTTTTTATTTTTCTTTTTAGTTGGTTACGTTAAAGCTTTAACGTTTCGAGATTAAATTTCGTGTAGGCATACCCTGGGGAACCACCATAATAAAATTTACGTTTTAAACGCAAATTTCTCTTTTTTATTTTACATTGCTCAAAGTTTTATAATAACTTTTACCCTACATTATCTATTGGACGAATTAACCTTAAAAAAAATAAGCTAGATAATTCATTTCTCAAGTATACATTTTAAATAAAAGAATACACTTTATAAATTCCAAGTATTTTACCATTTTTTTTCAAGATATTAGCTAGTCCTTTCACTTCCTTATTTCGATGGGATAACCTCTAATTTAGGGGAAATAAAGCAATCATTACATATTTATTATCTAGCAATGTTCATCTATGGGTAGTAAAGACCTTGTTTTTTTAACCAACTTTTTCCTTTAAAACCTTAATGTGCACTCCCCATTGCTAGTTTTTATGGTCTTTGTGGGTCTTTATTTATTATACATTGACTATCCATATGTCTTGCCTTACTAGTTTTAAAGCTGAGAGGCGGGATATTCAACACAATTCTCTTGACAAAAATCAAACTCTTCCTCCCTTTTTGTCTATCCCTAGCCACGTCCCAACATAAAACCCCAAAAACAATTCATACAATTTATTTTACAACACATACAAGTGGGGGGTTTCCACTCATTTCTTTAAGGCATGCTTAGAAGATTTAATGACTTGGTTAAGCTTTTTACAAGAGTTAAACAAAGGAAAAGCTAATTAAGGTTTTCTTTGAAAAAACTAGGAATTTTCATCCTTGTTTTCAAGCTATGGTTTAAATCACAAGGGTGTGATTTGTTTGTCATTCCTTACTCATTCACCTAAGGTCATCTAAAACCTAATTCATTTTTATTACTTATGATTTCATGTGTATATATAATGTTTATATGGCTCATCACCATTAGGATACTTTTAAACATGTAAAATGAACTTTTACTTATGAACATGATTTTGTATATTCTCTCACATGTTATATAGTTGCTAATGTCATGTTATAAATGGAGTATAAGTATTGTACACTTGTTGGTTATGTATAAAAGTATCTTGAAAACTGTTAAATAAAGTTACTTAAGGAAAATCTATGAAATTATAATGGGTTGTTAAGGACTTGTTATCTTGGACACTTGGACAAAATATGGACAAATGGACTATATAATATATGACATAGTATATTAAGAGATATAAAGGACTTGTGGTATTTTATTTAGTTGAAAAGTAAATAAAACAAGTTATATAAATAAGTATACATTTAATTAATTAAAAAGGGACTTGTTTTGGGTCCGAATTTTAATCAGCCATTTTATATTTTATAAAAATTCTACGTCTCATGACATTAAAAAAAAAGGTAAATGAAAACTCGAAAAATCCGATTTTATCGAATAGGAGATACGACGATTACAAGTTTACGATAATAATATTTTTTATAAAATAATTTAATAAAAAGATACTGTTCATCAGGAAATTAGGTTTGAAAAACATCCATAAATAAGTAGAACTTTTAATTTCTCAGTAGTGCTCGAATGAATCTCTAAAAAACAGTGCTCAAAACGAGTAAGACACGACGTTATCTAGTTTATCGAACTATATTTATAAACGCTTGAAAAACGTTAAAGCTCAGCAGATTCTTGATACTCATTTTTAGGGACCTTCGGGTCTGATTGATGCCGAAGTGTAAAATTTACACAAAAGTTGTTCGGAACGACATTTTACAATAACCTGCCAATTTTCAAAATTTTCGGGTGGATAGTTGTATATTAGACACCTTTTCCAGACATGAATAGTGTTGGTTAGTTTTTTAAAATAAATTTTGTGAAACATTTTTGAACTCGTATATATTATTTATACATGTCTTAATAACTTTATATTATTATTTTACAAAGACAAATTTAAATTATTTATTCGTATTATACGAGTAAAGAAACTCGTGGTATTTGTTTAACAAACGCGATTTAAATATGATTTCATAAACACAATTAGATGGTGGTGTAGCTATATAGAATTATATATGGTAGTAGTTATTCAAAGTACTTAGTACTCATACGACCCATATTTACTTAGGTTGCTTTCGGATATTTCGTGACACGTTTTCTGTCATTCACTCGACTTATTTCATCCCTTCACTTCTAAGGTGAGTTCATAGCCCCACATTTTCTCTATTAATGGTTTTCATAAACTGTTTTCGGGGTGAGAATATGTGCTCGTTTTACTAAACAAACTTATTGATTTCTACTACATAAAGCGTTACATGACTATTTTTACTAAAGCTTGATTGGTTTACTACCTGATTTGAGATCGTTGAATACCTATATTTGAAACCGTGAATTTTGGACATGATTGTTTTACTTTGGACACAAGTGTTTTTAAATTGTATGCTACCCAGATTATTGCCTGGATATTATTGCCTAAGTTACCGTTTTGCCACTCTTTAAGTCCCTACCAAATCATGAACCGTCAATTGCTATTATAGTGAGCGCTAGTGTTGTGGATAGATCTATCGAGACTAACAATCCCCACCTAGAATTTCTGGTCACAAGTTGATCATGGTGCATTTAACATTTAGATGAATTAGTAGGCTGTTTGGCAGACACCCTACATTATTTTGGGGCACTGACAGTTAAGGCTTCGGGGTCATGAGCTTACAGCAATAATACATGTTTTGGACTACTGAATTTGTTTCATAGTCTACCTTTACTTAAATCTTGTGGTCCACTCTTTATTTGATAAACCTATGAATTCACTCAACCATTGTGTTGACCTTTAGCATGTTTAATTTCAGGTCCTAAGGTATAAGCTTGGATGGGAGCCGTGACGGATATCAATGAAGATGGATTCTGTGTTTATTTAAATTCGATGCAACTTTTATCTTTTAAAACTTATGTCATCTTTTGGGATTATGAAGCTTCTGTTTAAAAGAATGTATGTAGTATCCTTATGACTCTTTTAATATTTTTTTGGGACCATAACTGAAAACTCTGATATTTTATAATGCATCGAATGTACTTATTTAAAACGTCTCTTTGAGGTCATTTTCTATATCTTGATTGTTGTACTTTGAGGAAGCACCCCATTGTTACCATTCCGTTGCATACCCGATTTTAGGGGTGTTACAGATTGGTATCAAGAGCCAATGTTATAGGGAACAGGGTCATTTTCAAAATCTAGTCTATAACCAAAATTTTAAAAGTTTTCTTTCTTTCATTTTCAAAATGCAGAATCCTTCATCGCTTACCTGATATCCACGCGCGGATTCCCCGATCCTCACTCGTCTGATTATCATTATTGTATTATATAGTTTATATATAATACTCGGTTTAAATTTCGATCCCTTACGTCTATCTTCTAGCGTATTACTATTCATTCGTATCGGTCGATTATATAAATATTGACCATTCTGATTAATGATGTTTATTTATAAGAGCATCACCGTTTAAATTATAAAATTTAATTTTATAATTGTTTAAGATAATTATCATTGTGAAATTTAATCTTGTGGCTATGTGGATTCATTATAGAATTGCATACTGTATTGGCGATAAGTTCATGAGTATTATAATATTCTTATTTTCTCTGTTAGTATCCTGTACCTCGACTCGACGTACTCTTACAAATTCTTACCGGATTTTGTACTTGTATTGTTGACAGAATCATGCTGCCCAGAAGATGGAAAAAGAAATCTGTTAAGTGGTTAGTGGAAAAGCATGTGGCTAAAGCTATTGAAGAATACGAAAAGTCTAGGGCTAATTTAGATAGTGCTGGAAGTTCAAGAGGAAACACTAGGAATGCTGGAGGAACTGTGAATGTGCAGGGTTGTTCGCACAAGACTTTTATAAATGGAAAGCCTCACTCTTTTAATGGAACGAAGGGTGTTGTTGGTTTAAGGCGTTGGATAGAGAAGGTGGAGCAAGTTTTTGAAACTTGCAAGTGTGCCGAGGAAGATAAGGTTATGTTTGCTGCTAGTACTTTTGAGGGTCGTGCGTTAACATGGTGGAATGGGAATGTGCACACTCTAGGGCTCGTCAATGCTAACCGTATTCCCCGAACTGAATTCAAGACGATGATGACTACGAAATACTGCCCAGCAACCGAAATCCAAAGGATGGAGCAAGAGCACTGGACTCTGACTCTGAAAGGAGATGACATCGAGGCATACAAAAATCGTTTCCACGAGCTGGCCTTGATGTGTCCTGAATTGGTGCCTACTGAAAAGAAGAAGATTAAAAAGTACGTTCGTGGGTTTCCTGTAAGAATCAAAGGAAATATCACTTCTTCAAAGCCTGCAACTCTGCATCATGCCATCAACATGGCCCGTGAACTGGTTGAGCAAGAAGTTCAGGATAGGGCTACTAGAATTGGTGAAAGCAATAAAAGGAAATGGGAAGACCACCAAAGAAACACCAACACCAATAACCCCAACTACAACAACAACAACTGCAACCGCAACAACAACCATCACCAACAACAAAACAGGAGACAGGAAACTGTCAGGGCCTATGCTGCAGCCCCAGCTGAGGGTAGGGATTATGTTGGGAATCTACCAAGGTGCAACCGTTGCAACTCTCACCACAATGGGCAATGCCCTCCAAAGTGTCAGAATTGCCAAAGAACTGGTCAACAGGAGAAAGATTGCAGAGTTAGGGTTCCATGTGCAGGAGTTACCCCCCTTCAGGATGTGACTTGTTATGGATGCGGTGAAAAAGGACATTACAAGGACAAGTGTCCAAAAGGAAGGAACCAGCAGAATGAGGGAGCTCGTGGGAGAGCTTACGTGGTGGTTGAAAATTCGCAGCAGAATTTGAATGTGGTTACGGGTACGTTTCTTCTTAATGATCACTATGTAACATTTCATATTTTTAGATCATTTTACGATGCTATTTAATTAACTATTTATTTTAGTCTCGTACGCGTTTACTTTTAATTTTAAATCGTTAAGTTAAATCGCGTAAACTAAAAATTATCATTCAACGTAAACGGGCATCAAACAAATAAAAGTTTATGTCAAGCAAGTGTTAAATAATTATTTGGGGGATAGTTATTAACTTTTTGCACATTTTATTTTTATTGGTTACGTAAAGTGTTTATGTTTCGCGATAAAATACATTTAGGCATTCACATAACCGCCGATACTCTTCTGCGCTTCAACAAATAGCCCCTATTATACCCGATACCTAAATTTTTTACAACTTTTACCACTTATCTTGCACCTTGCCGTCCAAATGCATAGGATTCAAGTGGTAGGATTCAATGTTTATCATAAGTTCATGTTTACTCTTACATGGTTTAAATAAATCATCTATACTACAAGTACTCCTAGTATCCTTCATATAAAATATCTAGACAACAAAATTGTGTCCTTCCCTCCCCTTAATTCACGGTAGCCCACAAGGGGGACAAAGAGCACACCAAAGACCTTCCTAGTACTCTTGCAAACAATGTACACATGAGGTCTATACTTGTAGCTAGTGATTTTGACCAACTCTTCCTTGTTTTGCTCTTGGTATAATCGGCCCCTATCCCATCCTTGAAACTTCGGACTTTTCAAATTGTAAACTTGACTAGTTTAATGGTAGTGTATTGACTATAGGGCATTAAATAAGTTTGGACTATAAAGAATACCGCTATCCTCAACCCCAGAATAGATGACTTGTTTGATCAATTATAACGGCTGGGTGTTGTTTCTCAGATAGATCTCGCTCGGAGATGATCGAATCAGTTAAGAGTATGCGAGGAATGTTTACCGAAAGACCGCATTTAGAACCCCGTTAAAAGTCATAGGGCATGTTTGGTTAGTTATGTCGTTTGGGCTGACAAATGCACCAACAAAATTTATGGACTTAATGAACCGCGTCTGCAAGCTGTATTTGGAGAAATTCGTAATTGTGTTCATTGACGACATCCTAATCTACTCAAAGTCAGAAAAAGAGCATGAAGTCCACTTGAAGAAGATTATGGAATTGCTCAAGAAAGAAAAGTTGTATGCCAAATTCTCAAAGTGTGAATTTTGCTTACAAGAAGTCCAGTTACTAGGGCACGTGGTCAACAAGATGGTTTGCCATGTGGGACTAGCAAGTCGTTAGTCGGTCAAGAACTAGAAGACCCCTGAATCACCGACTGAGATCCGTTCATTTTTAGGATTGGCGGGTTCCTACCGAAGATTTATTGAGAATTTCTCCATGATCTAGCAGCCTCTCACCCTGTTGACTCAAAATAATAAGACAGTATGGTGTGGGAAGATAAGCAAGATGAACGTTTCAGCTTCTGAAGGAGAAGAGAAGATGCAATGAATCCAGTGTTAGCACTCCCTGATGGACCAAACGACTTTGTGATCTATTATGATGCATCAAAACAAGGTTTTGGGTGCGTGCTAACATATGCGTCAAGACAGTTGAAGACGCATGAGAAAAATAAATTTATACACCAACGAATTACTAGAATTGGGTGCGGTGGTGTTCGCCCTTAAAATCTGGAGACAATATCTTTATAGGACAAAAAGTGTTATTCTACCCTATAAAGAACAAGAGGTCTCCAGTACATCGTTTGACTAGAATGAGTCTGGAATTGCGCCAAAGGCGGTTGGATCGAGCTGACTCAGAGACAACGATTGTGAGATCAAATACAACCGGGCAAGGCAAATTATGGTGGCTCAGATGCAATTGGAGTAGACAAAAAGCTCAATCTTAAGGCGACGTACTTGTTAGAGTATTACTATCCATTCTGACTTAATACTAAGATTTTGGAAGCACAGGGTAAAGCTTCCAAGGATCTCAAAGCCCCAGCTGAATGGCTAAGAGGATTAGAAACACACTTTGAGCGACGAGATGATGGTGGAATTTACTTCTTCGATCGTATCTGGATTCCATTAGTTGGTGGTGTAAGGAAATTGATATGGATGAAGCTCAACTTCTAGATTATTTCAGTACATCCGGGGGTGCGGCTAAGAATGTACTATGATCTGAGAGACTTGACTTGGTGGCCCTGGTATGAAGAGAGACATTGACTGAGTACGTTTAGACGCTGTTTACGTGCTCGTGAGAAGATTAAGACCGAACATCAGAAAACCTAAAGGGATTTATCTTCAGCTACCAGGAAATCTACCTTAGTGGAATATAGACGAGAAGATACAATGGACTTAGTCACAAATTTGCCTAGATAGCAGCAGTGGGTATGCTGCGATTTGTGGTCATAGTGGATAAGATTGACCAGAGTGGGTCACTTACCTTACCTATTGTTAAGATTTAAAAAAGAGGAGAAGCTGGCAAGGATTTATATCAACACAGATTGTAACAAGACATGGTTATAGCTGGTTGTCAATCATTTTTAGACGTGATGGTCGATTGGTCTAACTTATGGCAAGCGCTCTTAAGAGGGCGTTGGGTACAAGACTAGACATGTGTATGATTACCACCTGAGACGGAGGTGTCAGAGTAATATTAGACATGAAGGATATGTACCTTCGAGCTATGTCGTTATGGATTTTGGGCAGTTGGAGTACTCATTCCCGTTCGGTATTTGTGTAGGTTGATTTTTTTCTTTTAATAAACAGTTACACACTGAGCATTATAGTGTTGCACCATTCGAGGTCTTTTGGGCGGAAGTGTAGATCCCAGGTGATTGGACTGAACGTGGGAGAAGTATGGCTTATTGGACCATAAATTATGCAGACAACGACAGAAAAGTTATTCAGATTAAGGATAACGGTTTGAAAAACGGCAAGTGTCGCAAGAAAAGCTTATGTGATAGAGGGTAGCCTCTGAATCAAGTTAGAAACCGAGTGTTACTTAAGAGTTCACATGGAAGAAGTGGTACTATTTGGTAAGAAAGGAAAGCTTGCACCACCGGTTTATGTGAGGGACATTTAAAATAGTGAAAGAGTATAGAGAGACGGTAGCCATCAGTTTGAGTTACCCAGGAGTGAGCTGTATTTCGACAGTTTCATGTGTCGAACTTTAAGAAGTGCTTGGCTGAGTCAGATGTGCAAGTACCTTTGGAAGAGACCGAGATTGATGAAAATCTGCATTTTGTCGAAGAGGCCTATTGATGATCGTGGAACCGAGATGTGGAAGAAAAGCTAAAGCGATAGAAGAATCCCATAGCTCAAAGTTCTGAGGTTGGAACTCCTCGACAAGGTCCTTAGTTCACATGGTAGCTGTGAGCGGACCAATTTACAAGGAATATCGATTCTTATCTAAACGTTAACATTCGTCAAGTGTTCGTGTACTTGTAGCCGTTAGGGACAAGGCTCTTCTAACTGGAGGAGACAAATAGCACCCCGTTGTTTTTAGGTCATTTACGCCGTCATATATTTCATATCTTTTCTATTCTCTCGTACGCTTTGCTTTTATTTTATTAATCATTTAAGTTAAATCGGGTAAGCTAAAAAAATTGTCATTCACAAAGCGGCATCTAGCAATTAAAGTTTTACGTTCAAACAAGTAATATATTATTTTAACAACGTCAATCAACTTTTATATTTTATTTTTTTGGTTCCGTAAAACGTTTGCGTTACGCGATTAAAAATAAATTTAGTATCCACATAAACCAACAATTCTCTTCTACACTTCAAACTAAAAATACCCATTTTTAATGCCCATTATCAAGAGTTTTTAGATTATTACCCATTATCCAAGACTTTTATAAAATTCACTATGACCTTCCTTTACTTTCTTTTTCTAACTCCTCAATTAAGTATACCAGTGTTACACCTCAACAACTTACATGTACTTTACCTACTTAATCTAACTTCCCATAAAAAATATCTAAGTTACAAGTATTATTACTAGAATCCTTTCAAATAAGATTCAATACTTCATTTTCTTTTCTCCCCCCACCCTAACTCATGGCAACACTAGGACCAAAGAGACCAAGAGCACACAAATGCAACCTTAAAAACTCCATTGGTTCACACTAGGCAATGATACTTGAAGAGAGTAGTTGAACTCAACATCCTTCCATGTTTTCTTGAAATAATATTCGAAGCTCCAATATTGTTCTTGACCAAGGAAGTCATTTATATACATGCATACTAGTTCTTATTTCATAATTACTAGAAACTTAACACATTTTCCTTGTTTGCTTCCTTCCTAGCCACGTCCAAACTTAAGCACCAAAAACAATTCATAAAACTTTTTTAGCAACCATACAAGTTATCTAATGTGTTGGTTATGTATATTGGAAGACTTTGGGATATATAAGGTACTTCAAGAAGGCTTGAAGTCTTGGTTTGACAATCAAAATGGTTTAGCAAGAAAGCTAGGGATTTCGATTTAGATTTGGTTATATTTGGAGTCTTGGTTTTGTTTCTTCATCTTGCTCATACTTAAGGTCATCCAAACTTTAAGCCTTTCATTTCTTCATATACATGTTTGCATACTTGTTGTTTTGTTTATCACCACCTAGGTTTTGTTTTATGAGTTTACAAATGAAATGGACTTATATACATATACATATACTACACTAAATCTATGTATTTTTGTAGCAAAGTGATGCTTACAATACAAAGAACACACCATTAGAAGTATGACTAAACTTATAAGGATCATGGCTATTTTACTTGTTGAAAGTTTACTTACAAGTTATATACATATTATCATGAAGACAAGTCACTTTGATAAAGTTTGGACATAATCTAGAGGACTCTAAATATGGATGACATATTATATAAAGTGAATAAGAAAGCTTGTACAAAGTTAAGCAAGTGATAAGTTTATAAAACATAATTCTGAACTTTATAAACCTACACGAATCGATTGTATGTTCTGACCAAGATTCGAGTTTTTATAAATATAAACCCAACTGATTTGAATAGTACTCTTCGAGACGATTCCGAATATGTAAAGAACTCGAAAAACCGATTTATAACGAAGAAGTTATGCTAGTTACGAGATTAGGATAATTAAATTTCTAAAAGTGTTTTTATAAAACTTATATTATAAAAACTGTTATGGAATCAGATCTGGAAAAATATATACATACTTTATATAAATAGTACATGTCATAAGGATTCTAAGCATGTAAGAAACTTGAAAAACGAAGCTATAACGAAGGAGATACAATTTTCGTAAAATTTAAGTTTATAAAAATAGATTTGTAAACTATTTGAGTTTACTGATTTGACTCTGCCATATATAAAAATAGTGGACGTTTTTTAAAGATATATAATCTCGTCACGAATCCGTGCATATAAAGAACGCTAAAAACGGAGTTAAAACGAGTAAGATACGGCGTCTTAAAGATTCGACATTATATACATAAAAGCTGTGAAAACTGTGAACGTTTCAGCAGCTGCTGAAGCACACTTTCGAGGGCCTTCCGTTCTGATTGAGCCGAAGTGTAAAACTACAAAGTTGTTCGGAACGACGTTTTACATAAACCTGCCGATTTTCATAATTTTCAGATGTATAGTTTGTAAACTAGACACTTTTCCTGGCATAAATAGTGTTGGTTCGTTTTTAATAAAAAATTTGCGAAACATTATAAAATCACTTATATAATATTTATACATGTTTTTAACTTTATAAATATTATTTTATAAGACGATTAAACTACTTATACGGTAACATTATACGAATAATAAAAACGTTAAATCAAGTATTTTTAACAAATAAATAAATTATTGGACAAGTATACTATTTTTATTTTACGAGTACAAATACATGGATATTATTTAACAAATGTGATTTAAATATTGTTTCACTTTTAAATTAAACAAAAAGTATTAGTTGGTGGTGTAACATTATAACTTGTGATGTAGTATTTATTATAAATACATTATTCTTATACGACTTATATATAATTAGGTTGCACTCGGATTTCGCTTGTCGATTCACTCACTTGACTTATTTCATCACTTCATTTGCGGAGGTGAGTTTATAGCCCCACTTTTTACTTGTTTTACATATACTTTACAACTTTTGGGGTGAGAACATGCTTGTTACCAATTTCATTTACATGATTGGTTTGAATTCTTTACATGCGCATTTACAATTTGTTTTACAAACTGGTCTACATACTCAATTACTTATTTTGGGACGAAATACATTGCTTGTTTAAATTTATTTTTGAAAACAAGGACATTACTTTACTTTTACCCAAATGGTTACGGATTAGCTTAAGCGGATTGAACTGTTGACTACGAGTTGGTAGGCGCGAGTGTTATAAAATAGATCTATTGGTGTGTGATAATCCCCGTTCGGGTGATTAGCTATCACTAGTTTGGGATCGAACTAACGAATGTTATACCATGTCGGAGTACGGAACTACATATACATGAGCGTGAACATTTACCGTACCTTGAATAAAGGGGCATATACCCAAGTCTGAGCCGCAATTTGATGAACTTAGAGTAATCGTAATCATTGTTTTATACACGCATAAATATTTACGTTGCCTTGAATAAATTGGCAATACATACTTTTAACAATGGTGGTCCAACTATACTTAACTTTTTGTGACTATTGTACGGGATACAATAATCATACACGTCTTTGATTTAACATTCATGCATACATTTTTGATGACTATTATAACGATTGAAACGGTCATACCTACTTTACAAAACTTTGGTTCAACATTTTTACTTACAAAAACCTATGAACTCACCAACTTTATGTTGACACTTTTAAGCATATTTTTCTCAAGTGAAATAGATGCTTGACTTACTTGATGTGCATTAGAGTCAAAACAATACAAGATTTCTTTTCAAGCGACACGTTAGAGGTCGTTCTGTCATAGCTTGTGCAAAAGTACTCAGGAAGTAACGCCCTCGAACACTATTCCGCTGCGACCCAATTTTGTGGGTGTTACATTTTTTTAAAATACAAAACTATTTATACACCTTATTTACTTTACCTTTTAAATAAATACACACTTTAAAATAAAAACACTTTTACTACTTAATATTATTTTTCTCAAATTATTTTGTTATTTATTAAATTCCTAAATAAATTATAAATCTCAATTCACTACTTAACCTCAAGTCAAAATTCAACGATACATACTTTTTAATTTTATCGACGATAAAATAACGAAAATCACTATACTTCCGAATCACCATCATATACGAAATGAAATGACTAAATCATTCATTTCTACTATCTCAAACTCATATAATAACACATATACCATATAACCTATAACACTAAAACGACTTACACACATAAATCAAAACACAGAAAGCTAGGCAAGTTAACT
>BQNB010008838.1:75441-88620 GCA_026074375.1 Tanacetum coccineum
TGCAGTAGTTTACACATTAGTGAACAGTAGATTTTATACATAGTGATGCAGTAAATTTTATAACATTGTGATGCAATAGATTTACACCATCTGATGCAGATAAATTTATAGACTTGTAAAATTTTACAATGTGATGCAAAATAAAAATTACAACTGTCAAGAAGTAAAATATACAATTTAATGCAGTAAAATTTCAAATTGAGCAAGTAAAATATACAATATAAATGCACTATGGATGATAAAATTTACACTGTGTGCATCTAAAATATACTATATAATGAGCAGGTAAAATTTACAAAACCGTTGATGCATCAAATATACAATTTAATCATTAAAATTAACAATGTATGCAGTAAAATATAAAAAATTAATGCAATAAATTTTGACAATGTGAAGTAGTAAAAATACACAATTTAAATGCCGTAAAAATTTATCACGTGAATGCATTAAAATATACCAATTAATGTAAGTCAAATTTACACTGTAAAATAGAGTAAAAATTTACAATCTGATGCAGTAAAATATACATATTAATGTACTCAAATTTACACTATGATGCAATAAAATATACAATTTAATGCAGTAAAATTTGCACTATGATGCAGTAAAATATACAATTTTAATGCAGTATGTAGTAAAATATACAATTTAATGTAGTTAAATTTACAATGTGATGCAGAAAAATATATAATTTAATGCAGTAAAATTTACACTGATAAAGTGAAATATACAATTAATGCAGTAAATTATAAACGTGATGCAGTAAAACAACAAATTTATGCAGTAAAAATTTACGAATTGATGCATACAATATATAAATCAATGCAGTAAAATTTACAAAGTGAAGCAAGTAAAAATATACAATTCAATGCAGTAAAATACACTCGTGATGAATTAAAATATACAATTTAAATTCAGTAAAATTTACAAATGTGAATGTAATAAAATATACAAATTAATTGCATTAAAATATTGATCGCCGTAAAATATACAATTTAATGCATTAAAATTTATAATGTTATGCTAGTAAAATCACAATTAATGCATAAAAATTTACAGTTGTGATGATTAAATATACAATTAATGCATAAAATTTACAAAACTGTAATGGTAGTAGTAAGTCTTTTTACGTTTTCGTCTGTTTTTTACGTGTTCCTATGATTTTTTACGTTTTCGTCTGTTTTTTACGTTTTTGTCTTTTTTTTTTACGTTTTCGTCTTTTTTTACGTTTTCGTCTGTTTTTAAGCTTTCGTCTATTTTTTTACGATTTCGCCTGTTTTTTTACGTTTCGTTTGTTTTTTTACGATTTCACTTGTTTTTTTTACGTTTTTGTCTGTTTTATACTGTGATACATTAAAAAATGCACTTTAATCCAGTAAAATTTACAATGTGATGTAGTAAAATTTACAATTTAATGTAGTAAAAGTTACAATGTGATGCCGTAAAATATACAATTTAATGCAGTAAAATTTACACTGAGATGCAGTAAAATACACAATCTAATGCAGTAATTTTTACATTGTGATGCAGTAAAATATACAATTTAATGCAGTAATTTTTTTGATGTGATGTAGTAAAATATATAATTTAATGTAGTAAAATTTACAATGTGAAGCAATAAAATATATAATTTAATGCAGTAAAATTTGCACTATGAGACCGTAAAATATACAATTTTAATGCAGTATGTAATAAAATATATAATTTAATGTATTTAAATTTACAATGTGATGCAGAAAAATATACAATTTAATGAAGTAAAATTTATACTGATGAAGTGAAATTTACAATTTAATGTAGTAAATTTTACACTGTGATGCAGTAAAATATACAATTTAATGCAGTAATATATAATTTAATGCATTAAAATTTATAATGTGATGCAGTAAAATATACAATTTAATGCAGTAAAATTTATAATGTGATGCTAGTAAAATACACAATTTAATGCAGTAAAATTTAAACTGTGATGCATTAAAATAAACAATTAATGCAGTAAAATTTACACTGTGATGTAGTAAAATTTACAATATGATGCAGTAAAATATATATATTAATGTAGTAAAATTTACATTGTGATGCAATAAAATATATACAATTTAATGCAGTATAATTTAATGCAGTAAAATTTGCACTATGATGCAGTAAAATAAACAATTTTATTGCAGTATGTAGCAAAATACAATTTAATGCTGTTAAATTTACAATGTGATGCAGAAAAATATGCAATTTAATGCAGTAAAATTTAAAATGTGATGCTAGTAAAATATATAATTTAATACAGTAAAATTTACAATGTGATGCATTAAAATATATAATTTAATGCAGTAAAATTTATAATGTGATGTAGTAAAATTTACAATGTGATGCATTAAAATATATAATTTAATGCAGTAAAATTTATAATGTGATGTAGTAAAATATAATTTAATCTAGTAAAAGTTACAATATGATATCGTAAAATATACAATTTAATTCAGTAAATTTACACAGAGATGCAGTAAACTACACAGTCTAATGCAGTAAATTTTACACTGTGATGCAGTAAAATATACAATTTAATGCAGTAAAATTTACAATGTGATGTAGTAAAATATATAATTTAATGTAGTAAAATTTACAATGTGATGCCTTAAAATATATAATTTAATGCAGTAAAATTTACACTAAGATGCAATAAAAATACACAATTTAATGCAATAAATTTTACACTGTGATGCAGTAAAATTTACAATATGATGCAATAAAATATTCAGTTTAATGCAATAAAATTTACATTGGGATACAGTAAAATATACAATTTAATATAGTGAAATGTAGACTGTGATGCAGTAAAATATATAATTTAATGCAGTAAAATTAATAATTTGATGCAGTAAAATATACAATTTAACGCAGTAAAATTTACAATGTGATCCTACTAAAATATACAATTTAATGCAGTAAAATTTATACTGTGATGCATTAAAATAGACAATTTAATGCAGTAAAATTACTATGTGATATAATAAAATATACAATTTAATGTAGTAAAATTTACAATGTTATGCCGTAAAATATACAATTTAATGCAGTAAAATTTACATAGAGATGCAGTAAAATACACAATCTAATGCGGTAAATTTTACACTGTGATGCAGTAAAATATACAATTTAATGCAGTAAAATTTATAATGTGATGTAGTAAAATATACAATGTAATGTAGTAAAATTTACAATGTGAAGCGGTAAAATATACAATTCAATACAGTAAAATTTGTACTATGATGCAGTAAAATATACAATTTTAATGCAGTTTTTAGTAAAATTTACTATTTAATGTAGTTAAATTTACAATGTGATGTAGAAAAATATATAATTTAATGCAGTAAAATTTATACGGATGAAGTGAAATTTACAATTTAATGCAGTAAATTGTACACTGTGATGCAGTAAAATTTACAATGTGATGCAGTAAAATATACAATTTAAAGCTATAAATTTACAATGTGATGCAGTAAAATATACAATTTAATGCAGTAAAATGTACACTGATGAAGTGAAATATACAATTAAATGCAGTAAATTGTACAATGTGATGCAGTAAAATTTACAATGTGATGCAGTAAAGTTTACATATTCATGTAAAAAATCAGATGAACACGTAAAAAAACTGACGAAAACGTAAAAACTGAAGAAAACGTAAGAAACAGACAAAAACGTAAGAAAACAAGCAAAAACGTAGAAAACAGACGAAAACGTAAAAAATCAGACGAACACAGAAAAAAACAGACGAAAACGTAAAAAACGGATGACGCATAAAAAACTAACAAAAACGAAAAAAACTAACGAAAATTTAAAAAAACAGACGAAAACGTAAAATAACTGACGAAAACGTAAAAAAGCAGGCGAAATTGTAAAAAACAAACAAAAACGTAAAAAACTGGCGAAATCGTAAAAAAACAGACGAAAATGTAAATAAACAGATGAAAACGTAAAAAAGGATAAAACGTAAAAAACAGACGAAAACGTAAAAAAATCATACGAGCACGTAAAAAACAAACAAAAACGTAAAAAAAACAGACGAAAATGTAAAAAATCAAAAGAACACGTAAAAAACTGACGAAAACGTAAAAAACAGACGAATACATAAAAAATGGATGAAACGTAAAAAAACATACGAAAATGTAAAATAACTGACGAAAACATTAAAAAACGGATGAAAACGTAAAAAAACTGACGAAAACGTAAAAAAACGGAGGAAACGTAAAAAAACGGAGGAAACGTAAAAAAACTGACGAAAACGTAAAAAATAGACGAAAACGTAAAATAACTGACGAAAACGTAAAAAAAGCACAAAAACGTAAAAAAACAGACGAAAAAGTAAAGTAATTGACAAAAACGTTAAAAAACGGACGAAAACATAAAAAAATAGGCGAAAACGTAAAAATCAGACGAAAACATAAAAACTCATACGAACACATTAAGAAAAGACGAAAACGTAAAAAACTAACGAAAACGTAAAAAACGGACGAAAACGTAAAAAAGCAGACGAAAATGTAAAAAATCAAACGACACATAATAAAACTGACGAAAACATAAAAAAACGGAGGAAACGTAAAAAAACTGACGAAAACGTAAAAAAACAGACGAAAACGTAATATAATTGACGAAAACGTTAAAAACGGACGAAATTGTAAAAAAAAGGACGAAAACGTAAAAAACAGACGAAAACGTAAAAAATCAGACGAAAACGTTAAGAAACGGAGAAAAACATAAAAAACAGACGTAAACGTAAAAAAACGGACGAAAAAGTAAAAAACAGATGAAAACGCAAAAAATCATACGAACGCGTAAAAAAAACGAAAACGTAAAAAAACTGACGAAAATGTAAAAAAACTGACGAAAACATAAAAAACGGACAAAAACATAAAAAACGGACGAAAACATAAAAAATAGACGAAAATGTAAAAAATCCGACGAAAACGTTATAAAACGGAAAAAAACGTAAAAAATTGACGAAAACGTAAAAAAAACAGACGAAAACGTAAAAAATCATACGAACACGTAAAAAAATACGAAAACGTAAAAAACTGATGAAAACGTAAAAAAACGGACGAAAACGATAAAAAAGACGAAAATGTAAAAAAATCAGACGAACACGTAAAAAAACTGATGAAAATGTAAAAAAAATGACGGAAACGTAAAAAACGGACGAAACGTAAAAAAACTAGCGAAAAGGTATAAAAACAGACAAAAACGTAAAATAACTGACGAAAACGTTAAAAACAGACGAAAACGTAAAAAAACGGAGGAAACGTAAAAAACTGACGAAAACGTAAAAAAACAAACGAAAACGTAAAATAACCAACAAAAAAAAGTGGCTGGAAGAGAGAATAGAAAAAATAAAGAGGAAAATAAGAATTTATATACCCTACAAGTTAAAATGTCAAAAATACCCCTATAGCTAGCCTTTTTATTTTAAGAACACTTCTCAATATATCCCAACTATATATATATATATATATATATATATACAATATATATATATATATATAATAATAGATATATATATATATCAGTTCCTCATAGAACGGATGCCGTATATATACACATATATCATTCACACTAAGTGCTACCTACCTTGTTACGCACTTATCATACCACTAGAGGTACCACATAAGGCATCTAAAGGATCAGGAACGACGCGCGCGCGGATATCGGACAACGGTGAAAGACTCGTAATTTTTTTTCAAATATCGTTTATTCCAATTTTTAAAAACGCCCTATTCGCTATAACCAGTGCTCTGATACCATTCTGTAACACCCCCAAATTTACAACGCAGCGGAATATCACTTTGGGGTGCTACTTCATAAGTTCATATGCACACGATTCACAAATAAACGACTTCAAAAGAGACGTTTATAAAACAAAATCACATCCGATTTATTTAAAAAGAAGATCATAGTTACAAGGTCCCAAACCAGTTTAGAAAACGTACTTCTAATAAGTCACAACACGACTCATTTTCTTAAAAATTCCTTTATTGAATGTATAAAATTTCACCAAGCCCGTGTCCTTCGATATCCACGTTCCGTTTCATCCAAGCAAGCAAAAGCACCTAAACCTGAGATACATGCTTAAAAATGTCAACACAATGGTTGAGTGAATTCATAGAGTTTTCAAGTAACAATTAGAACATATAGTTGGTTCCACAAAACATTTATAACCTTAGCACCAGCTTTGCTCCACAAAAAATCAAGTATGACTTGCTAGCTAGGCAAGCCACACCACATTTCCAACTTTCATGAGCCCGTGTACCGAACTTTAACACATTTATCATCGTAGATGAATAAGTGACCGGGTAGTATGCCCACTACCCCTTTCTCAATACAAAATGTCTGTTACAGGGTGCTCACCTTCGGATTCATACCCCGGACAGGGTTGTCAAACCCAATAGATCTATTTAATGCATTCGCGTTTAAAACCCTTCGGTAATTATCGAAGTACATCAGTCAAAGCATAAACCATGACAATGAAATCATATTATCATTTCAAAACACCCGCGTTCTATTTTTAGAACAAACCACAACATCAAACATGTATCGAACTGCTTATGTTCAATTTATAAAACAAGCAACAACAAGTACGTTTAAAACTACTTGCGTTCCACTTTTCAGAACAAACAACAACAAGTACACATAATGTTACTTGTGTTCTATTTTTCAAAACATGCATGTATCCCCCTCGCGGGTTTATAAAACATTCAAAACATTTAAAAGCGAGGCTATGAACTCACCTTGATCGAAGACCACGATCAATAATCAATTAATCACGAAACTCACCGAAACGACTCGACCACGACCTATAAATGTCCTAACAGTTACTGATATATAAAGTTACGATCGATTGATGCGTACATCGCAACGATATAAATCGTATAAAATACACACGTGATGAGAAATCCACTTGCGCGTCCTAGATCTTAAACCCCACATAGTTGAGTTATGATTATGCTTTTTCTTACACGTTACAATATTTTATTAAAAACTTTCTACGTTCAGAAACTTTCTATTTTTAGAACCGACCAACGGTCGTAAAATACCCGTTGTTCTTAAAATGTCCGTTGATATTATTTTATTAACCAAGTTAACCTTTAGTACATATTAATGTCGATTAAAATCTCCATTTGACTTTATTTGACTTTTATAAAATAATATACTAAACTACTTTTTACTTAATTTCGGACTGACACCGTTCAAACGACTCCCTAATATCACATTTTCACGACTCGGACTCTAAAGAGATTTTATGCAAAAAGATGTTCCGGACAACTTTTTAGTTTTAGCCGAGACGTGAAACTCGAAGAAAAATGATGAAAATGCCCCTGCAAGTTTCTGCTGGAACTATTACATTTTTAATATATTGCAGAAATTTGACTTTCAATTTTGACCCGTTATCATGCGATTTTAAAACCAACAAGCCTCGCGACAAAGTAAAACGACATTCCGAACAACTTTCGTGTTTTGCCGGAAGGCCAAAACGGTCTCGAAAGTGCTCAAAACGACCAATCAATTTCCTGCACGGCTTATTTAAAAAATACAAGTGCTGAATATTTTAACCAACATTTTCTAAACTTCTTTTGGCCATAAAATCTTCGTTTTTAGGAGTTACGGGACGATCCATATATCTAAACGTTCATTAGGACGAACTCTATCATATATCAATATCAAAAATCTGTTTTTAAAATTTCTTGACCCTCGAAATACGTGCCAAACTTTCTGCTCGAAAATACATTTTTAAAAACCCACTAAACGGCCATTTTCGGCTTCCGACAACATCAAATCAACATCATCTAGCCTATTTTTATCATCCAACATCATTTCTAATTAGTCTAGCGCAAGATTGCAATCGATTTCATCACATGTCAATAATCAATTTACTCGACATAAATCGCGAAAGTTTAAATATAATACTAAGTATTTAAAATTACTTACAAACACTCGACGGCAATACTATCGACCGCAAAAAATTCATTTCACTTCGCCCCTTTTTGAACCGATAAATTCGTAACTCAAACCCAAGACACAAAACCAAAGCCTTCCAATTAAACCAAGCTTCCAAAAATATTTCCCTATGCGTGTTTATACCCGAACCGCAACCAAAAACCTTCAAACTAACCCGAGCTAGAACTCTATAAATACTTGTTGCATGTATGATTTTCTTAGTGGGATATGTAGGAAACGATGAGAGGATTAATATTTTGTACATGGATCGTAATGCATGTTAATTTTTGGCGGGTTTTGGCCATGGTGTTGATGTTGCCATCGGTGGTGGAGGAGGAGAGGGGGAAGAGAAGTAAATTTTTTTCTAAAATGGAAATTGTTATAACCAAGAATCACTTTCACTTCACCATGTTAACCAAGAAATAAAGATGAGAAAATATGAAGAAATTGTAGAGAGAAAAACAAGAGAGAGAAAGTAAAGAGAAGAAAAAGAGATGGTTGATTTCTTGTAAAATGAGAGAAAATACAAATGAACCAACACCCTCTCCACACTTGGAGATGGGTATTTATACTTACACCATGAGGCTTTCATGCCTATGGAACTTTCTACGGGCCGGGCTCGGATTCACCTCGGAGTTACTTGGGCGTAATGCCCATAACACGTGACTGATTAGATACTTAGAACTAGCCCGTTTACCCTTCTATCCTATTACAACATACATGAGATAAAGTCCAAGATTAATAATATAATTTGAGGCTAACAATCTCCCCCAAAGCTTGGTTTCTGAGAGATTCTAAGCTTTCATGTTAGACTCGTTATCTTAAGGCCAACAATCTTCCTCGAAGCGAGGCTTCCTGCAGATTCTGAGCTTCCATGTTCATAGACATATTTGAGGCTAACAATCTCCCCTAAATGTGTGGTCCTTCGAATTCTTTGAGGTGAGATCTTGAATCTTGCCTTCCTTGGACTTTTGGGAGATTGTTTTGTCGTTGATCTTGAGTCATTGGTCTTTATCATTTTGTAAGCTTGTTCCTTCATGCATGTATCGTTGATCTTTATCCTTTGTCATTGTCTTTTCGACTTCGTCTTTGATTTCGAATCTTTAAATCGTTCCTTGTATGTCTTATCATCTTTTTATTTTGCCACGCTGCGATCTTGTGTCTTAACCAACATGCTCATACTTTGCATCTTATTGAAAGCTTGCTAATAATCTCCCCCGAAGCTTGATTTTTTAGGAGTTATCTTTAATTTAGAGTATGCGGAAGTCTTTGTCTTTAATACTTGAGCTTTCTTGATACTTGAATCTTGATGCTTATAGTATGTCTTTGTAGTTTGAGCATGAGCATGTAGTAGTGCATCCGACTCAGCTGGAATGAGGTGTCTCCATCTCCATCTTTATATGAATCCTAAAATAAAACAGTCAGCAATAAAGCTTGTGGACGAATATGGCTTTGTCATTCGCCCGAATTTGGTTGGATCAACCTCTAGTTCCGTGAGGACCAACCTGTGATCAGTAATTCAATATAATAACTCCGTGACAGGATTTCCACTTTAAAGGCATAAGATCCTCCAAACACGATGTATTAGATTCACCATGCTAGCTTGTTCTCAGTATCGTAACGTCTCAAAGCAGACAACACGATATGAGTGAATCGGTTAGTTACTATCTTACCGATTGAGTCGTCAATTCATTTACTGGCTTTGACTTTTTCATACAAGCTTGCCTGCATAAGCGCACATGTAGTTCCATATGGGTAGTGTATAACACTCAATGCAACTCTTTCTTTTTTATTTTAGGTGTATATCATAAGATGCAAAGGTTTAAGAGGAGGGTGAAAACGATGAGGCTTTGGAGGCTTAAGTTTGAGCACAAATTGGACAAACTAATATAATCTAGGTTTGATTGTGACCTTTTCATATTATTTTACTTGCATAATTAGCAAACGAATAAATCAATGTCTGTTATTGGTTTGACTTTGACTTTTTCATACAAGCTTGCCTGCATAAGTGCACATGTAGTTCCATATGGGTAGTATATAACACTCAATGCAACTCTTTCTTTTTTATTTCAGGTGTATATCATAATATGCAAAGGTTTACTAGGAGGGTTGAAAACAGATGAGCTTGAGAAGGCTTAAGTTTAAGCCCGAAATTGGACAAACCTAATATAATTTAGTTTGATTTTTGACCTTATTCATATAATTTTTTACTTGCATAATTAGCAAACGAATAAAATAATGGTCAATATTGTTTGACCCTTGACTTTTTTCATACAAGCTTGCTTGCATAAGTGCACATGTAGTTCCATGTGAGTATTTATTTACTGATTATTGCAGTTATGTTTCACTGCTTTCAATTATCATTATACTCCACTCCTCGAGTATCCAACTCGAGAGTTACTTCACTAATCAACAAGCTCCCTTTCGGCGGATAAAACCTTATACCAATGCTTACATTATTTTCCGACACTAAGCTAGATGTCGAGTTCTTCTTTGGGTATAACCAAACCCGTTATGTTTTATGGCCCAACATAACAAACCTTGTGTTTTATGGCCTAAACACATAAAGCGCGTCGCTTACATTATTTTCCAACACTAAGCTAAATGTCGAGCCCTAATCTTAGCTAGAACCAATCTACCACTTCACCAATGTATTTTAAGGCCTAAAATACTAACCAACCTACAATCAACCATCCAAATATATACATCATTTGAATCTACACACTACTAAAGATTGGAAGATGATACGCTCCGAATATGCTATACGTAGATATATAGAGTATATAAGGATTATATCAAATAATAGTATAGATAGTATTTTCCGTCTGGTTCTATAAACAAACTTTTAACCAAAGTTGTCTCAAAAACCTCCCGGGTCGTTTTCCCTCACCGAAGCGTGAATTGAAAATCGGTTAAATCCGTGATTGCGCGTTTTGAATGGTTTAAAATGATTTTGATTTGAGTTCCTAAATCCTACTTGACATATTGATAAAGTAAATAAAAGCATAAAAACGAGCAAAGCAATAAAAAAAATTAAACATGTAAAGCATTAAACAAAAATGAATATTTAAAACAAGACAAATAAGCAAGCATAATAAATTCAATTTTAAAATTGCAAACTTCTAAAAATAAATCCTACATTAAAAGAAATTATATATATATAAATATTTTTTTTAATTTTTAAAAGCTTTAATCTAAATAAATGTCGCAAATTAATAATATCTAATTATATTTTAAATCCGCACTAATTTCTAAACACTAAATAAGCAAATAAATCAACTAACTAAATATGGCAAACGTTATAACATCAAAAGATAAAAACAAGTCTACACTAAGCATGACAAAATTCAAATAGGCAAACATATTATAAAACAATAAAATAAATCTACACTAATTAATTGAAAAAGGATAGAAAATGGAACCGAATTGAAGAGCCGCAAAAAAAAAAAACGATAACCACCCGATTTAATAAGCTAAATATAATAATCAAATTCTATCTAGCTTATAAAACCCGTAAGCTCCACGCCTCTTGAGTTGACCGGTACCGTAACAACAAAATAAACAAACACACTGTTAACAATAACAGTTTTATACTTCAATTTGAAATTTCATTCTTACTGTCTCCAAATATCCACACGAAGCCCAAATACTACTTCTTAAACCAAAAAGGTAAAGTAATAAGCTAAGAGAATGAGAACTTTAAATGATAAAACCACAAACCTTCATTTCATGAATAAGCTAAAGAGTTCCAATTACAAAAGATTAATAAGCTACTGAAGAGCTTTTACAAAATCTAAGATAAGCAGAAAATACATTTAAAATAAGCTAAAGTAGAGAAAATAAGCTAAATCCTACATCTCAATCCCCCCTCTTAAAATGAGAGGAACGAGTTGGTTTTTATAAGGTAAGAAGGGGTGAAAGAGAAAATTTCCAGCTAATCATTGCCTTCAAATGATTGGCACACGGATCAAGCCCTGCTAATCCCTTAATCCACCATTCGCTGCATGACACGTGGCTATGTGAAACGGCGTACGTCGTACGCATTAATATCAACCATCTGATACGCAACTTGCTATGCCACGTGGATGTCTTTGATCTGCCAAAATGATGTAGTGGGGAGTCACATGATTCTTGAACCATTTAATTAGAGCTCACGTGACATGATGTCGCCAATACAATTTATATCCGGTTTTCATTATTTTGATTTGGGCCTAGATAATGCTGTTGGGCCTTAGTTAGCTTGGGCTGGCCCAGCCCAATAAAGTGGGTTACGGGCTGGCCCAATAAAATCCGAGGGCACCGTTAGACTCGTTTTCTCGTGCTCTTTTCGATCCCGTGCTCGGTTTTGTCTTTATTTTTGTCATTTTCTTGATATCCGGTACCTGCACATACACAAACACAAAAACAAGCATATATTTGCAATTTTTAATATGTTTTTGGTCTTTTGGGTTCGTTTTTCAAGGTAAAAGATATGTATAAAATAGCAAATATCAAATTCCCCCATACTAAGGTATTGCCGTGTCCTCACACAATGTAATAAATACGCGTTTAAAACTAAAAATTCCAATCCCCCCAAACTAATCACCTTGAAACATAACAAAGTGTTCATCTAAAGGTATTAAGGAATCAATAGTTAAGAAACGCCTCGTTTTTCCATTTTCAACATTTTTCTATTTTTCATGCTTTTTCATCACTTTCCATACTCAACACTTCATAACATTATTATTATTAGTATTAATATTATTATTATTATTATTATTATTATTATTATTATTATTATTATTTTATTATTTTATTATTTTATTTTATTTTTCTTATTTTTTTATTTTTTATTTATTCTTTTTTTTATAATACTTAAGATCATAAAACAAGCAAAATAAATTCATCGTCCCTAACTTTCATTTTTCCATACTAAGCTTAAAAACAAAATCATTGTCAAATACAAGTCATGATACTAACACTACTCGTAAATACTAATTGTGTACTTACTTTTCCTCCCGCAAATCCTAATTTTGTATCTCAAGATTTTACTTAAGCCATATACCCGAAGGCTCTTTAAGACTTGTTTCGATATTCATATAATCTAAAAATAAAGCGGGACGGTTAAAAATAAAGTTTAGCTTCCACCCTTATCCTTGAAAACCCGATGAAGTGAACGAAATTTTGGCTTTTGTTGCTTTTGCCTTAATTCAT